>ML785646.1:358091-393528 GCA_009831015.1 Picea engelmannii | reverse complement strand
AGAAATACCAGAATCCATGCACAGTGACCTTCACTGGGCATATACACAATGCGATAATATATAAGACCCAGTATTGCAGTAAAGTAGGAACAGGCGTAAACTCTGTATATCAGAGATTTATTTTCCAGTGTGACATAGAGAGGAAGGTCCTTAGGCTCCATAGGGAGCTTCCTTCAATGATCACAAGACAGAATCAGACCACCTATATTTGATATTTGAGGGTCTGTTAATTCTATTATTGTTTCTTTTCAACGTTACAGGCATTCTTATCAACCTCCTTGACACAGTTGCTATCGTCATTCTTATCAACTACTCACTTGACATTGTTGCCATATTGATTATTAGAGTGTCAGAGAAAGCATTAAAAGATATAGGTGGAGTAGATGAGCACTGTGTTGTTTGCATGAAATATCTAGAAAGCCTGATTTATTTGGCATACTGTTGTAAAATTATATAAATGCATCTTAATACAATGTGTTTGCTTCATGTGACATTGAGTGGTTTTGGTGATAATTGTCAGTGTATCATAAATGTTGTTGTTAGTATCTTGTGCTTTTTAATTCCTTACCCCCTAAAAAAACTTATTTATATACATAATTAATATAAGTAATAAAAGTAAAGGCATATTGAACAAGTGGTGCCTCTCAAAGAAGAAGATAAGTTCTTCCAAGATCTCGAAGACAGTCTAATTACACTCCCCCGCAGCATTAAATGTCGCTGTGCTGTGTGCTTAGACTTCTGTCAGTGTGAGTCCAATTCGATCAGTCCGGTGAAAATTAAGATGGCCAGCTCACCCCTTCCGCGGTGGCTCCAATCTCCCATCTTTCATGCTAATGTGTCCAACATGTCATATGTATTGATGCAGGATCTGGTAATATTAAATTTGAATCTGCTTGGGCGTGTGATTACCAGGAATTTTCAACCGCCATCGATCTGGAGGTTGTGATTACCGGGGATTTTCAGCAGCCATCGATCTGGGGGTTATGATTTCTCGGATATTTTCGACAGCCATCGATGTGGAGAGATAGAAAAGCATAAAGAATCTTTAAATCAGTAGACAGTAAATTTGGTGGCAAACAAGGCGTTCCATCGAATCTCTGCGTGTGCTCCGGGACTTCATATATCAGGTCCTCCTAACTGTTGCTGTTACACATGGATGCTTTGCAATAATTCTCGATCTGACTTCTTCTCCCTTGTCTGCCCCTTTCTATGAACAGTGGCCATGTTTATTATACTCATTAGCTAAGCTAATTAGAGGAATTGGGCAACCAGTAAAGATAAAATGTGGGGGGATTCGAGACGAAGCGGAGGCGGGATATGACGTTGGAGAAAGCATGGCCATGTTCCCTAGCGAAGTGGTAGCAGTACGTCAAAGGATCCCGATGGACATAGTTTAAACGCTCTACCTTTGGACATATTTTCGGACGGATACGTTTCCTCCATATACGTTTTCTCCAGAGATTGACAAACGGTGTTGGGCTAAACATTTTAATCTTTTAGGAATTTAATCATCATGTAAATTTAGGTTTGTTAAAAGAAAAAGAAAAACTTATCACGGCTTGCTACTGTATGCCCACTGTGTATTAATTTTTGTATTAATTTTTAGTTGACAGAAAGAAAAAAGAAAAAAAATTATCAGTGTTTGTTATGCCCAAAAGGTTTACACTTATTGGAGATGGGCACAATTAATCAGCTTTTAATTTAAAATTCTAATCTGATGGTTAACAATTGAAGATGCTGGCATATTCTTAGTCGTCCTCCCAAATCAATGAATATGATCTACTCTTCATAACTTCTTTGTATTTTTGAATGCATCAGTTAACCTATTTACTTTTTAACATTTACATAATCATATTAAAAAATTACTGTACCACTATATGATTGCCACGTTTAACTGTTGGAATTACCACATTTAAGATTAACTTTTAGATTTCCTCAACTCTATGTGAGTTTCAGCATTCACAGCTGCAACACCAGCTCTATGTGTGTTTCGGCGTTCACCAGCAGCAACACCAGCCACTTTGCCGCTGTGCTAGTTACTATGAATATGAAGTTTGTTTATGGAGTGGGATAATTCAAGAGTAATATCTTTTCTTTGAGTTATTTTTTGGACAGCTAGCTTTTAAATTTTCGGTCAATCTAGAATTCTGAGCATCTGAATTGGTTTAAAATGGGGCAAAACCTCTGGGTTAAAGTTTTGACTCAAATTCATGGCAGTCAATTTTTCAACTCAAACTACCCTTAAAAATCTGACCGGATTCAAACTCTTCTTTTTATGAAAAAAAACAAATCAGTTTGCTCCCGAGTTAGCTTACTCCGTTTGTTTATGGAGAACAAACTAGTATCTGTATCTTCTAGTTTTGAAAATTGATAAAGTTCTAGTAATAATATTTTCTTGAGGCGTTGTAAGTTGTAACACGATAATATTGCACTAAATTCAATTAGACCTCAGGTGCAGCCAAGGGCAACTTCTGATGGGACAAGCAGCCATAATGGAGTGTTTACAGAGAACCTTTCCAAAACGATGGCTGTTAAAGTCTTCGAGGATTCATAACCCGCCAGATCAATGGCAGTCGATAATAATATCTGGGAAATAACAACACGAGCGGGGCAGATTCAGGCTTAAATTTACCGAATCCCACATCAATACACGTAACCTATTGGACACATTTAGCATGACATCATGATCCATATCCATCAATGATGGTAGATAGGAGCCGCCGCGGAAACGATGAGCTTGCCTATCGTAACTTTCACCAGAAGAACAGAACAGAATTCGACACCAGAGGCCCTAAAGGGTGTGCACTTCTGAGGGAGATTTTCCTGACAGAAAATTATGGGATGGATGCAGATGCCTGACCACACAGACAGCGGTCCATATCCGACAGAGGACAGAGGCAACTCTGTCTGGTGCGAAATAGTCGTTTTTCAAAGGGGATACTATTGATATAATAATGGATCCGTATTTTAATAAAGAACGCCATAATTGTGAAACCTGTCTGCAGGACTGGAATTCGGTGTGAACCTTGCAGGTCAAAGGAGAATAAGATGACGGTCGGAGGGGGATTCCTGAATTTTTTGACTGAAAATTTTGAGATGGATGCAAATGGCTGACCACACATACAGTGGTTCGTATCCTATCGAGTTGTCTCTATCTGGTGCATAAGAATCGTTAACCAAGTTTAAAATCAGCTAGGTATACATACTTTATATTTTCTGTGTTAGTAGATCTCTTATGAAGAAATATATGTTTTTAATCATTAAATCTATTCAAATTGTATATTTTGAAATAAGTATAATACATAATATTAATTTTGAAATAATCATAGTATAATGCAAAGTTTTTGAGATTAATGACTTTGATCATTTTGAATTAAACTGAAACTTTGAAAAGATGAAATCTTTATTAGTTTTGAAAAGAAAAATTAAAATATCAATTTTTTTTAACTAAGATTTTATGTATTTTTAGACTCTTGCTTTGGTTTAAAATGATTTTGACTATTTTGAATAGCTAAAATTTCACATTTCTGGAGGCTCTATTTTAGTTAGAAATGATAAAGATGTTGATACCAAAAGGATTCAATAGTGATTAATTCATAGGAGAGCACTAATTATTTGTTATTAAAACTTAATTAGTTATATTTAAATAAGTGTTTTCAGGGGCAAAAAGAAAGCAAACCAACCAAATAGATGAAAGTATTCCTTATGTAAGTTTTAGTGGCTTTAGTTTTTTTTAGGAATATCAATGTGGGTTAAGTCATTCCAAATTGTTTCATAGGTGCAAGTAAGGGATGGAGAGATGTATTTGAATGAGACGAGCTGGATAGTTTATCCATTGTCTATGGTGGATGATTAGATTGGGCTTAATTCGCTCATTTGTATTTACTGTTGTATTTAATGCTGTTATGTATTTCCCTTTGGGGTGTTTGGATAATTGATGGTGATTCTATTTGTGAGGGTGCTGCCTTAGTTGGTACAGCTGGTAGACATATTTGTAAAGGAATTTATACTTTATATAAATTTGAGCAATTTTCTCGTGGAAAAAAAGGGATGGAGAGATGTACTTGTATGTGTATGAGCAATGTGTAAGAGCATAGTACACAGGTGTAGTAAAGATTAAGCTTAAGAACATGTTTCTAAAATAGAGAGCTTTAAATTAAAATTGTATTTATAATATTTTGTATTAATAATTACCAATTTTCCATATTATTAAATTAAAATGTAAATATTTTTATTACATTATTACAAACACATAATTTATTACAAATATTTGTATTATATTTATTCAAAATATCATTATAAAACAAAAGATTAAACTACACTTAAATATTATTTCAAAAATTTTATAAATAAAAAAACTTAATAATACTCACTTTATAATTGTGGATGTGAAATATTTTTAATGCCTGTACGTTTGTCCATGGAAAGTATTTGCTCCAGTGTGTTGTTGCTATCAACCAACTATATCATTAACTTTTATTGTATTTACATATTACAAGAGTAGTACTATTTAACTTTTTAATGCTTCAAGTCTACAAAGATGTTTAAAATTTATATATGTAAAATTTAATTTTAAAAAGATGTTAAAATTTTATATGTTGTAGTTGTTCTAGTAACCAAGGTTGTTGGATTGACTTTCTATTATATTGAAGAATAAAAAAATAAAAATGTATCATTATCTCGATACATTGTAATCTAAAATATTTTTTCAATTAGTGATGTTTCATTAGAATGAATAATTTTGATTGTCTTTGTATTTGTGATAAATAAGATAAAGATTAGAAAACCTCAAAACCTTTAGATGAAAATGCCTTTAGTTTATACCTAATTAATTTTTTTAATATTCATAATAAAAATTAACAACAACACATATATTATATAATAATTAATTAAAAACAACACATATATTATATAATAATTAATTAAAAAGTAAAAATAAATACCAAATATCATGCAAAAGATAGTTTAAAAAAAAAAACGTGTAATAAAAATTTTGATTAATGAGTAAGGGTATTTGTCAAATTTAACCCCTAGTATAAATACTATATTAATGGATCCCGTAATAGAAGGGACTAATAATTTTTATTTGATTTTCAGTGTTAGGTAAGTCTACCTAGACCATACCTTCAAAACTAATTAGAGACGTGTGACAACCTTAAGCGAGTCATTTGATCTGAAAATGGAGATAATGATATGTTGTTGGAAAAGTCTTGAGGCAAGTTATAACATGGGAACTCTCAATTTATATTCTATTGTCGAACAATACGTCATTTTAAACTATTGTGAAAGTTTGTTTTTAAATAGTTGAGCGTTAAAACCATGCATATGATATGCCATTAGAAAGGTCTCAAATAACCCTATATCATCATCAAATCGAATTTTATCTCTAGGTATAATTCAGAATATAATGTTATTAATGAAGTCATGACTATGAAATTTATACCCAAGAGACATGCAACTTGCACATTTTGTATACTAAGCACATGAATTTGAATTGGAAAAATGAGGGCTTGTGAGAATTCTCGTTATGAAAAGTATAAGGTACTTGACCATTGGATTTTCTAAAATATAATATAATTTTTATTTTTTTTTAATTTTGTGTAATCTTTGGTTCATGGTTCATGTGGATTCCACTTAGTGACCAATAAAAAGGGTCAATATTGGAAATTTTACAAACTATTCTCATTTTTAATGAAATTTAATTGATCAATCTAGATATGTACTTTTTTTTTGGAGGTTTCAAAACTGAAAAATAAGCAAGAAATGACCTAAATTTCCTTCATAGTAAAAAAAGTGTTACTACTCTAATTTTGTTGTTTAAAAGCCACATGTCTTTAGAAGGAGAGAGATCCCAAACGACTTCATACTAAATTCCTACTTGGAACTATAAATGCAACTAGTGTGTATGGGGCACGCTTGTATCAAGGCATTAAGTATCATAGTGAACTCAAAAAGAGGAATGTAGACCACCCAAGTAATCCTCATTTAAATTTAATGGATATAAAGCAAAAAATCAAGTTAAGGGAGTGAGAAACTACAAAATGATCAAACATGCATTTATTAATGGTCTGATAACATTTTTTTCTTCATAATAGTTTTTATCTTGGATGTGCATAATGAAACCATGTTAAAAAAAAATATTAAATATACTTAGTTTTGAGAGTGCTTCAATTGATCAAAAGTTATCAAAAAGTTTGATTGGTTCTTGCTAATTTTTAAATAAAAAATTTATAAGAAATGGACCAAATGTAGGAGACATATAACTTGTGTACTTCTTAGATTGGGCATGTGAACTCGGAATCAGAAAAATAAGGGTTCACTAAAAATCTTATTCTAATCAATATATGGTATAGACATTGGATTTTTTAAAAATACATCAAAATCTATTCTATATTTTGTGCAAGACCCAACTCACACGGAGCTCACTTAGTCACTGGTGAAAGGGGTCAATGTTGAAATTTTTACATTTGATGAAATCTAAGGGGTCAATGTTGAAATTTTTACATTTGATGAAATCTAACCTAACTCTTATCTTATACATACATTTCTAATATGGGAGGGTTTCAGAACACAAAATAAGTTGGGGAGAGCCTCCTTGTTACCCCTCATGCTTCAAGAGAGGTGAAATGGGTTTTGTGCAACTTGGTATGATCATTCTATCCTTCCAAAGCTTGGAATGCTGGTGGAGGTTGCTTCAATAGTGCATCTTTTTCTTCATGGTCCAATATCATGGATATCACCTAGTCATATCGTAGTCACTTTCACGTTGGTTGCATGGTTATATCATGAGTATCCTCTAATGTAGTAATGTTCTTACCTATTTTCATTCATGTTCCATGTCATTTCCATAATTTCACCTAAGCAAAAAAAAATTATCGCAAGCATATTATCACTTTTTCCTAGGTGATTCCCACTTCACACATACATTTTCACCACATTTCACCATTTTTCCTAGGTATATTTTGTATCACATCACATTCTTACCTTTTACCTAGGTAAAAGTTACTTTTACACTTACATTCCACTTCACTCTATCTCCTAGAAGGACATGGTACATTTTGCCTATAATTCCCTACATTTTATACCTTATTAACCCCTCGATTATCATATTTCTACTTTTCTGAGTGTGAACACACCTAACTAGTTCATGATATTTTAATTAAGTCCTAAAACCTTAGGTTGTGTGCCTAAATATTGGCCTATTGATACTTTATTGTTCTAATTCTTCATTGAAGCATTATCCCTGATTCCCACTTGCTAATTCATCACAAGGGGTTATAACTTAAAGTCTATGTAGTACACATGACACTAGACACTCCCCCTTTTAACATATGTTGAGGCAACACGTAAAAAAGCTAGTTTGCTCTAAACCTCATCGTATCCTTGTTCACGTGCACTATTTCATTCATGCTTCATCCTTACCATTTAACATGATATTTTATGAGTTATTTGAGCCTTGAATTGACTAGCGGGGATAATTATTCATGCACTCTAGGGTTTTGACCCTCCACCTCATGCGCTTTATCCACTCATGCACACATACCTAGGTGGAATGCTCCACTATGAAGACATATTCACTCCTTATATAACCTTGT
The DNA here is from genome assembly GCA_009831015.1 of Picea engelmannii. NCBI lineage: Eukaryota > Viridiplantae > Streptophyta > Pinopsida > Pinales > Pinaceae > Picea > Picea engelmannii. Next base: position 385,933 of record ML785646.1, on the reverse strand, counting down.
TCACACGTTGCACACATTTGAAGTGACTAGTGATGGTTTGACTTGGTCAAAGAGCATCCACTTGCAAAACTTTTGAGGAAATAAGATGGATTTGATGGAGACCCATTTGCATAAGTACATAGGGAACACTCTATATGGTGGTATTTCCATGGTTGACTTGGTCAAAGTGGTTGAGAAGGAAAACTATTCAAGGGTGCACTCCTTCTCTCTCTTCAAGGACACATGCATGCAACGGATATTTTATGTGATGGCATTTGTTAAGTGGACACATGGTACTCTACCCTAGGGAACACTTGTCAAAGGGATATTTCAATGTTTTATTTCATTTCAAGGTGTCCACAAATCACAAATACTAAGGTTGCACTTGTTGGTAAGATATTTTATTATCATTTTCTATTCAAATTAACCAAAAAGGATCAAGTTTCAAGAGTGCACAAGCTTGGAAATAATATTTTAGAGTTTTCTTGGTCAAGAAGCTTCTACAGGAGTTCACTCATCAGGACACTTGGAACATACATGCATATCTAGAATAACACGCTCATGATGGGACTTACACTTTCCATTCTCACATCTATCTTGGAGATTCACCCTACCTATTTTACCAAGCCCTTTATTATTATTTTTGTGATGGGTATTTGTTGGAAAATACCCTCATCATAAGGATTGTACACTTGGCATGCATGCACATATTTTGGAAGGCACCCTACCCCTGTGGCTTAGATTTTCCAATATTTTATCGAGGTATTTCTCTCTTAGAGAGAAACTTGCACATGAGGAAGAAAAATGACACTCAAATTTTACCTCGGTCCGCATTCGCAATTATTGGCTAATAAAATTGCTACTTTGGGGGGCCAAAGAATCTCTCATCAGACCTCTTAAATGAATTTTTGATTTACTAAAGCATACCCTTCTAATTTGGGGGCCAAAGATGGAAGAAGATGACATGTCACACTACACTCATCTAGAACATTGTATCTAAGTGTTTTCTATGGGCCTTTTGAGGTAATTCACCCACTTAGAGATTAAAATAATATTTACTTCAGAAAATATGACTTTATTGTAGAGAAGAGTGTTCGAAAACACAGGTATTCCAACATAGGATGAACACCTTCAATAACCACTCACACAACTAGATCAAATATAAACACATTGATGTTTTGACATGATAAAACCCCTATAGGGAAACATCCACAGCCTCAGCCAACGCGGCCACTTGGAGCAGTTTATTAATGCAAAAGAAAAATATTACAGAGATATTTTACAAGAGAGTTTCTCACAATCAATCATCGAAAAATGACCCTTCATGCTCTTTAAATAGAGATCATGGACCAATCGGGTGTTAAGCCACAGATCAATGGACGTTAAGATCGAGGAGAATATGAACTGTCGGATCACTCTATGTCGAGAACATATTGTGACCGTCGGATTTCCTAACTACAAATGCATACTAAAGAAACACACTAAGAAACACACTTTTACCTAACGACACATTAGACCAAGTAGATCTTAACTAACTCCTAAGTGTCTAATTATCCTAACATCCCCCCTTAAGAACAACTTGGGATAGGATTGAAGGATTTACAATAGTGACACAATAGGAGAAGGAAGGAGGCATTAGAGCCTATCCCCCCTTAATGACAACTTCCTGAACTCGTAACATAGATCGAAGTTTGGAAAAATTTGTTTTTGTAAGAGACTTTGTGAAAATGTCAGCAACTTGATCTTCTATAGGGAAAAAGAGCACTTCAATAACTTGATCATGAATGAGGTTTCTGATGAAGTGCATGTGTATCTCAATGTGCTTGTTGCACTGATGTTGAATTGGGTATTTGGAGAGATTGATGGCACTCTGATTGTCGCACCAAAGGTTTGTCAAATGCTACTGCTGGAATCCAAAACCTAAAAGGATCTGTTGAATACACAAGGCTTCCTAACTTGCATTTACTGCTGCTTGGTACTCTGCTTCTGGTGAAGAAGGTGCAATAGCCTAGTGTTTCTTACAAGCCCAAGTGATAGGTCCTGAACCAAGGCTGAAAACATAACCTGCAGTAGAATTCTGATCATCAGGGTCGCCGGCCCAAACTGAATCAGTGAAACCAACCAATAAATGAGTCCCCCATGAACTGTAATGTATCCTGAACTAAATTGTACCACGAACATAGTGAAGTATCCTTTTAGTTTCTTTCCAATGGCTCTCATTGGTGTTTTCATATATCGGGAAACAAGACCAAAAACAAAGGAAAGATCAGGATGGGTATGACTCAAGTATAAGAGGCTACCAACTAACTGACAGTACAAGGTGGCATCAACTTCAGGAGAAGTATAGGTAGTAGTAAGCTTGACTCCAGACTGGAAGGGAGAAGGGGCTGGTTTACAATCATCCATGTGAAAGTGATGAAGAAGGTCACAAGCATACTTAGACTAGGAAATAAAAATTCCTTCATTAGTTTGCAAAACTTGGAGGCCAAGGAAATAGTGCAGAAAACCTAAGTCTATCATTTCAAATTTCTTCTTAAGGCTGGTTTTCACATGGTTTAAAAGTTTTGAGTCACTACCAATAATGATAAGGTCATCAACATAAAGGATAAGTATTATGAGATGGATTCCTACTTTCTTGGTATAGACATTAGGATCATAATGGCATCTAGAGAATCTTATGTCAATAAGAAATTTTTTGATTTTGGCATACCAAGATCGGGGAGCTTGCTTAAGACCATAAAAATATTTCTTAAGGCGACAAACAAGGCTAGAGTCATTTTGGACATAGCCAGGAGGTTGTTCCATGTAAATTTCTTCTTGCAAATCTCCATGCAAGAATGAAGATTTAACATCCATCTGATGGAACTCCCATTTATTTGAGGCAACAAGGGAAAGAACAAGGGAGATGGAATTTGTTTTGGCTACATGTGAAAAGGTTTCATTATAGTCAATTCCTTTAACTTGGGAAAATCCTTTGGAAACTAACTGAGCCTTGTGTTTTTCAACACTTCCATATGATGCATACGTATTTATATAGACCCATTTACATATGACAAGTTTTCTTCCTTTTGGAAGGGGTAAAAGATCCCAAGTATCATTTTCCATTAAAGAACAATACTCTTCATTCATTGTTGTATCCCAATCTGGATGAACTGAAGATTCTACAAATGTCTCTGGATTATGAGTCTTTGAAACTTGAGTCAAAAGAGAAGAGGATCACTGGAACTTTGAGCCTTTTCGACATTGATCTGAAGGATCATCGAAAAGACCACCAACTGCTTCTCGTGTTGAATGGACCCATCTAGGAAGTGATGGAAATGGTGTTGGTTCAGGTTGAAAGGACTCATCTAGAGGAAGGTGAGTAGGAGGAGGTAGATTTCCATCCTCACTGTCATCATCTGAAGAAGAAACCAGAATAGGAATAGAATAAGGCACAAACAACGAAGATGGTTCATAGGACAAAGAAGGCACAATTTCCTAATTAGGCTTGCAGGCCAAGAGATTTTCATCAAATTTAACATCTCTTCTAATAATAATTTCATTAAAATGTGGTTTAAGAAGTCTGTAACCTTTGACATCTTCAGAATAACCAATAAATATACACTTCTCACTTTTAGGTTGCAATGATTTCCTTTTCTCATTAGGAATGTGAGCCCATGCTATACTGCCAAATGCAGAGAAGTGACTTACATCTAGTTTAATTTTATTCCAAGCTTCTTTCGGTGTTATATTTTTAAGAGCCTTTGCGGGAGTGTGGTTTACTATGTAATTTGCATAGTTGATTGCTTCCTCCTAATACTTTAGACTTAATCCCTTAGATTGGATCATACAATTATCCATATCTTTTATTGTGTGGTTCTTTATCTCAACAACATCATTTTGTTGTGGTGTATATGGAATAGTGTGTTTCATTTGGATGCCCTTTGTAGTGCAGTAACTTGTAAAATTATTGTTCACATATTCACCCCCATTATCTGTTCTTAACTTTTGAATTTGATGTCCAAATTTCTTTTCTACAAGGGCCTTGTAGGCCAAAAACTTGTCAAAAACTTTTCTCTTAAGTTTTAAGAAGTAAACCCAAGTACGTATGAAAAAGTCATTAATGAAAGTTAAGAAATAATTTCGCCCAGAAAAATAAGGATAAGAAAGTGGACCACGCAAATCACTGTGAACAAGTTGCAAAGGGCCTGAGGCATGCCAAGAGGCACGTTTGTCAAAACTATCCCGATGATGCTTTCCAAGAACACAACCGGCACAAAAACCATCTCTACATGAAATAAGAGGAAGACCAATCACCATTTGTTGATTACATAGTTGTTGCAATGAGCGATAGTTTAGATGACCAAACCGTTCATGCCAAAGTTTGCTCAAGTCATCGCTATGAGCAACAAAAACTGATGAAAAAGATGATGACCCAAATTTTTCAAAATTTTACAACCTCATAATATCATCAACAATTCCAGTTGCAACAAAATGCTTAGGATATTTTAGATCCTTGATTACAACTTGGTGAGGTGAAAAATCTATGGTTTTACCTTCCCCTGAATGAGTGATTTGATATACTGATAGAAGGTTACAAGAAAGACTTGGAACACATAATACATCATTGAAATGACCATTATCTACTTGAATTGTTCCATATCCTACAACACTAAGAGATCTATTATCACCAACAAATATTTTCTTGGTGTAACATTCATTTAGAGCACAAAACATGTCTTTATCCTTAGCCATATGATAAGATGCTCTAGAATCAATAAGCCACTCATCAAAAGAAGAATTAGAAGTTGTATTGAAGGAGAAACCAGAATCAGAAAGTGCATGTCCATGAGAATAAGAAGAAGAAGTACAATCAATACCGATGTTGTGCTTCTTCATCGCTGCTTCTAAAGTTGCCATCTTCTTGAAACATTTGGATTCATCATGACCATATTTATCACAAAAGTTGCAATGTCTGTGAGTCTTCTTATTTTCATATTTTTCTCCTTTGTCACCATTAGGAGCTGAAGTTGTATAAGTGGATTTGGGACCCTTATGTTGTTTTTTGTTGTAGCGGGGATGTTGCTTCTTGGGATACTTGGGTTTATCTTTCTGTTGGGCAACTAAGGCTTTGTTGGAGATACCTGCAATGTGAATCACTCCAAATTGTACAATCTTATCTTCCTCTCTAATCAAAGCAACACAAAAGGACTCAAGAGTAGGTTTTTTATAATTTGTCCCTAGAGCCTCTCTCATGGCGTAAGAGGTAGATACAAACACAAAATATGCACTACCTAGCTTAGAGAGAATGTGATAGATGCAACACTCTTCCTCCATATTTATCTCACATTCTTCACATAAAATTCTGAGTGTTTTAAACTTAGATAGATAGTTTCCAATGCAAGAAAACTCACTTGGATTTAAAGTTAGTACTTTATTTTCCAATTGTTGTTCTTGAATAACATTGAGTTTACCAAACACAGTTTCAATCTTTTCCCAAGCTTCATCGGGGTCATGAATTTCTTTAAGGTGGAACCTTAAATCAAGAGAGATGGTCATTCCAATTAGTCCACGTGTTTTGTCACTCCTAGTAGCCAATTTTACTTTCTTATTAGAATCAGTGGGTTATTGTTTTTTCCCAAGGTAATATGATACAAGCCTTTACTTCTTAATAAATCCTCCATATGATATTTCCATTGGAAGTAGTTAGTGCTAGTAAGCAAAAGATTACTGGAAGAATCCATATTAAATATGTAGATAATGTAGATTTAAAAATGAAACTGATGATCTTGATGGAAAGATCTCGAAAAATTATTGCAGTTTAAAAAAAAAATGACACAAAAAACGGACTTTGGATGTGAAAGTTATGCCCTTTTAAAAAAAGACATAAATGGTAACCAAATGACTACATGGTGGTGTAAGTTTCTTTATGAAGTGACCCACTTTTATAAAAAGAAGTGGGGATCACTTTTACAATAAAGTTATTTTATAAAATAAAAGTTGCATGCAAAATAAATAACTCTAAAATAAAATATTAAAGCTACTTATAGTGATTCACTTTTATGCTTGAAATGAAATACACTTTACAATTTGAGCATGAACTTGTTCAAAAAAAGTAACAAAAAGAGACACTTGAACTCAATACCTCTTACTTAATAAAGCAAATTTTAACCAAATGGTCTAGCAAAACATATTGTATTTTTTAGCAAGACGATTGTTGTTGTTGTTGATGGCCTTGGAGAGCGTGCTCAAAAAACCTATTTTCACACAAGAAAACAAATTCTCTTCTCGATGACAACAAGGGTTAGATCTCGGGCTTACTTGGAGATGCACATTTTCCTATTTGTTTCTGATTTGCCGAGATCGCACAGGGCATGGGTCAAAGAGCATACACAAATCTAAAAGAGTAGCAACTAGGAAACATATAATATAAAACTGAAATAAGACTAAAATAATACCTTGCAAAAAATTTTAAAATGTGTATTCAGGCTTTATAGCTCCGGATCTGACTGAAATGGCCGTATCTTGGGAAAACATAAACCTTTTCAAGTGAAACGAAAAGTGTTCCTGACTAAAACAAGCACTCCAGATACAATGGAATAGTTCTCTTAGCCTAGAAATGTACATAAATGACAAAAACTAGAGATGAGGAAACTCAGCTTCACAATCTTGATCTACAACAGGAATGAGTCTTCAAACAGGATCTGATACCATGTTCAACAACACAAGTATTCCAACATAGGACGACCACCTTCAGTAATCACTCACACAACCATATCAAAGATCAACACACCAATGTTTTGATGTGGCAAAACCCCTACAGGGAAACATCCATGACCCTAGCCAACAAGACCACTTGGAATAGTTTATTAATGCAAAAGAAAAAAATTACAGAGAGATTTTACAAGAGATTTTCTCACAATCGATCATCGGAAAATGACCCTTCGTGCTCTTTAAATAGATATCATGGACCAATCAGGTGTTAATCCATATATCAATGGTCATTGAGATCGAGGAGAATATGAACCGACAAATCACTCTATGTCGGGAACATATCGTGATCATCGGATATACTAACTACAAATGCATACTAAAGAAACACACTAAGAAACACACTTTCACCTAATGACACATTAGACCAAGAAGATCTTAACTAACTCCTAAGTGTCTAAATATCCTAACAAAGAGTTGAGATAAAACCTATATAAGACTTTTCACTCTCCAATTTGTACTTGGTAATTTCTTGAATGAAAGAACCTGTGAGAAAGCTAACTCCAAGTATTGGAATATTATTTTTCTTTCTTTGTCTAAGTTGTGTCATTATATTAATACAATTTCTTTATGTGTGGATGTTTGTTCTAGGGACTATTGGAGGTTTTATTTGCAAGTGTGGTGTGGTGAATTCCCCCTGCGGATAGGTGAAACCCCCCTTTGGATCAAGACCCCTTCTTTAATCCAAAGACAGAAGAAAACAAAAGGACACTAAATTCCCTTTAGACATACTTCAACAATCATAGTAAAAGGAAAGAGATGGAAGAAATACCTTTTTACGATGGTTGTCCTCATTGCTCCATCATTTGACCTTATTGACCAAGCTCCTGGGCACAAGATAGGACTTGCAACGAACAAAGAGGAATCTTATTTCTTCTACTCTATATTTTTAGATGACAATAGACCTATATATGATGAATTTACAACAATAGACATATATCGGATCAATTACACAACATATGAAGGGAATAGGCCAAGTTTATTTATTAAATGAAAACAATGATGAAGCACTCACAATCATTATTGTGATGTTGCAACAGTTCCTCCTCCAAGATCTCCTATATGGTCCCTCGATTTTCACACTATCATTAGTATGATGCTCTTCAATTATATGCCCCTTTCACCTTGGAATTCATTCATTATATAGGAGTTGGGAGGCTTTAACCATCATGAGGTAATTTAGGAAATGGTTGAGGATTTTTCTCCATAAGTTGACATTGAGTTTACTTAAGGTGGAGCCATGAGATATGACTTGAATATTTGACCTAGTCCTCTCATAACTTACCCTTATAATAAGGTGTATTAGTTGCAACTTCCTCTAACCAGGGTAAAATCATGAAGATGGGTAACACTTTTTCTTGTTTTATGAGAAAATAAACTGTATTTTCACAAGTTCTTCAACTTCCGACATACAAAAGTATTTTTTGTATTTAGAATTTCACTTTATAGTAAAAACAAAACTTGTGAAGAATTTTGTTAGCTTTCCAATGATTATTTTTCAATTTTTTTTTATTAAGATTTGAGATGTCAATTTGACAATTGTTTAATAGTATGTTCCTTAAACATGAAATGAATGATAATGAGTTATGTTTTCCTCCAACAATGTATCTATTATTAAACTTATGTTTTTAACAAACGAAATATACTGCAACAATCTACATAGACTCTGTTTTATTATGACTATAATTTTGAATCTAACGGATGAATATTATAATTTATAGAATTTTTTGAAGTTGACCAAGCTAAAAACGTTACAGATTTTAGACACATGTTTTCCTCCATCTTGTATATATATTATTTTTTACTTAAAGTAAAATCTAAAAATACTCTTTTGAAAATAACAGTTTAAGGATTATGAATATATTTTTTTCTAAGTTTTTCACTGTGTATTTTTAGAGATACAGATATTTCATTTCACTGAATCATAATGGCTTATAAAAATATTATGCAGTGATTTTTAAAAAAAATTAAATAAAATTAAATAAAAATAATGAAAATGAAAACAAATTATAGGAATTGAAAGTAGATTCAATTTTGCAAATGCTAGTGTCATTTTCGAAACCAAATTTTGAGTATTTGCAGGAGTGTGCAACCTCCAAAGTTCAGGTAAGCTTGGGGCAATTCCCTGGTTTCTGTTTACATTCCCAATTTCTAGTTTTCGGCCGAAAGAATCTTTCGGCCGAAAGAATAAATTCTAACGGAAACCGTCAAAACTAAATGATTTACAAGGTTTTCAGCTGAAAGAAGGTTGAGCGAATTCCATTGGTCGGAAAAAATGAAAAGACATGTCATATCATTTCCTTTCGTGCCAAATCATATAAATACGCTTTCGACCAAACACATTTAAAACAATTCATCGCTTGTTTGATGGTTTTCTAGAGAAACTAAACAAAGTTTCGAATCATCTTTTTGGTTTTTGTTGAATAAGGTAATTGATGTTTGTTCAAGTTTTTATTGGAATAACAATTTATATGTTGAAAGATAAATTTTGAGCATTTTTTCAAGGTGAAGTCTTTGTTGAACATATATTTTACAGATAATTATAAAAGTCATGGGAAACAAAAGTTTGCGCAAGAGAAAATTTGATCGCACTCGAGATGATACTTTCCATAATGAACAAAGGAAAGAGCATTATTGGATAAAGAAAAGAGGACGCACAAATATTGAAGAAAGAAACGATGATAATGTAAATAGAGATTTTCAACAAAGAGAAGTCCAACAAGGTATGCATGCACATATTGTCTATATTAAAAGTATACAATTCAAAATTAAAATATTGTTTAATATAATTGATTGTAATTACAATTTGATGTTTAAAAAAAAACATAAATAGATTTGTCTCATAATGTCGAAGAAGACGTTGAAACCGAAATTGAAGCAAAAGAAATTGAAACTGAAATTGAAGTAGAAGACGAATCACCTATAGGTATGTACATAAATTTAGATAATACAAGATGAACACTTGTATATATAGTTTAGTGAATTTATGTTCGGGTTTTTTTTTTTAATATAAATTTTAAATTGAAATATGAAGGAGAATCTATCAACATTGATGATGAAATATTAGAACATGTTGATACTAAAAAATCTGGGAAGAAGAAAGCTAAGCATTATATAAGAATGTGACATCCCCATCCGGTACGACTCCTACAATGTACAACCGGTAAAAGCACCCTTAATTTTTTTTTTTTTTTGTGTGTGTAGGAAGGTATTAATGACATTATAATCAACATCGCAACACGACAATGAACACAATGCATGCAACTCACGTAACAACAACATCATGACCTAACATAAAAGTACATCAAGCACCTAGAAGCAATGTACGACATTCAACCGACAAAGAACAAGAATGACTACCTGCTCGTCCTACTCTGCAATGGTTAGGACCTCCAGGACACATAAGCAATGCTCAAGCCTAGGTTCCCATCGATTTTGACCATCTAAGGTCTCAAGGCTAGCGATTGTTCTAAGGAAAAAGGAGGTGTCTACATCCCTCCCAACACAAGCAGACCAAGCCTACTAAGCTAAGGACAATCATCCTAACAACCCAACGCACCCAAAATTAATTACACAAGTAACTAGAACCCTTACAGTGAGCAAAACCAATCACATTGAACGTTTACAAAACCACGTACAAACATTAATTAATATTAAACAACAACAACATCAACGGGAAGCGTAAGCTAAAAATGACTTCATCAACAACCCAACCATTAATCAAGGCTAAAAGGTCAATATCTATGATTTAAATTGGCATTAATTAAAGATAAATTAACCAGTCTAAATTCCATTAGTCAACGAGTTACCAACCGAACTTAACATGAATTACGACTCAAATTTAGTGAATCTGAGTTACCAATTAGGCGATATCTATAAATCCAACTAACATCAATTACATATCTAAATTAGCAAGTCTAAATTTGCAATCTAGTCTTTACTCACCATACTAATTTTAATATTTATTACAACCAAAAAGGACAATTCTATATTAATCTGAATCCCCATCCAACTAGCCATAAACTTGAATAACAACATTAACATTCTTAAAATGGAATGCTACCTTTAGCACGTAAGAATAGTTAAACCTCAACATTAGTCTAGCTATAATGATAGAAATAACCACACTAGTTGTTTATTATCATTGAGGGGGAAACTGCCAGCTAATAACATTGTTGTAGCAAATCAACAAGGTAATTACATATATGTTACATAAAAATTTATTACTGCAGTTAACAAGGCATTTAACATAATGATTAACATAACAATTAATTTAGCAATAACAGGGTAGTTTGCATGACTATTTTTATAACCCGTAATATAGCACTAACAAGGTGATTATCATGCAATTGTTTTGGCAATTGATAAGGCAATTAATATAGCAGTTATCATTGCAATTAACATGGTAATTACATGGCCAGTAACATCGTTGTGGCAATTAAAGTGTGGCAGTGAGAATGTAGGGTATACACTCAAGGAGAAGGAGAATAAAAGGGACAATACCAACTGCAGAAGGACCAACTCATGGTCATGCAACAACACACTTAGTGAACATCAAGGCAACTTCATGCCCAATTTAGCAAACACAGTCAGAAATTTAAAGGCAAAATCATGGTCAATTTCAGCAAGTGAGTTTATGATTTAAATTGCTAAAATCGTGGGCAATTTCAATAGCAACTCAGTCAACGTTTTTAAGAAATTTTGTGGGCGTATTAATCAAGAACTCAGTCAGTCTATTAGTGAAATTTTTTGGGCGTATTAAACAACAAATCAGTCAGTCTATCAAAGCAATTTCATGGGCGTATTAACAGCAACCCAGTCAAATTTCGAAGGCAAAAAACGTGGCATCAATTAATTGCAAATTGTGGGCATTAACAGGAATCAAATGGCAGCAAATTTTTAAATAAAAACTCAGTCTTCATCAAGGGAAAAATTGCCCCAAAGGTAAAACGAAATGCAGACAGAGAAATCATTCATTTTCCATTGCCAAAATATCCAATATAAAAGTTGCAGACAAAAATAATTCCTCTTTTCCATCGCCAGAATGCCAATTATAAAATTTGAAAACATGAAATCATTTCTCTTTTCCATTGCCAGAATATAAAATAAAAAAAATGCTGTCATGAAACCATTGCGTTTTTCCATTGCCAGAATACCTAATATAAAATTTGCAAACAAGAATAATTCCTCTTTTCCATCGCCAGAATGCCAATTATTAAAATTTGCAGACATGAAATCATTTCTCTTTTCCATTGCCAGAATACAAAACAGAAAAAAAAATACAGTCATGAAACCATTTTGTTTTTCCATTGCCAGAATACCCAAAAATTTGCAGACAAGAAATCAATTCGTGCTTCCATTGATATAACCCCAATACAACACAGACAACAGTAAGAGAATGCAAGGATCCAATGGGAAAGGTCATGGAATAATTGCAGGGGTTCTATCAGTCAAGGCATAGAGAAAACCAACCAGGACACCAGATAACCCACACGCAGAGGTCGTTTCCAGATGGCGGAACCAACAATCAACCAGGAACAAACATCAAGGGTAGTTGGCTAACAAGTTCATTCTTCACTCATCTTCCTCACATAGAAAAGAAGGGCGTTGAGATCCATAGGTATTTTAATGCTAAGGTGACGACCGTAGATCAAGCTCCTGGACGACTTCTCAAGCGAGGATTGGTAAGCTAGGGACGAAAGCTAAACAACCACGAAGGTCACAATCAACAAAGAAAGGTGGTCTAGACATGCAGGGAAATGAATCCATGGGAATCAATCTATCATCGAGCTAGGCTAAGAAAATTTCAGAAACCCATCTAGACAATCAATTCACTTACCCAAGTAAAAATGCAGATTCGAGCATAAGTTCTAACACAATTTACCATACAAAATAAAGAAAGCGTACCATTGCCTGTTCGGAGTGGACGACCCACGTGCTCCTTGCAACTCCCACATGTCGACCGGTGATACTTCACTAGTACCTCCTAGCCAATGCTAGGGGTACTCTTCTTCCCCCTTAGCTCCCCGAGCCGCAAAGGGGCCACACACTCACTATCCAGAGATTTCGACTAGCTCCCAGCTCGCCTCGCAAGGCTGAGCTACCACTCCTCACTAAGCTAGGTATCCCAACTCCCACAATTTAAATCAATCAAGTAGATATTTCTGTAGCGTAACATTACGCATACAGAAGAAGATCCAACCTCCATCTCCTCCCTTCATTATATAGAGTTTCGTGGTTCCTTACTTTCCAAAAATATCGTTTACTTAAGTTTTTAAAATTTAATTCCTAAATATTCTTCCCCATAGAAGTGTCACCCATCCCCTTCATTCCTCCATAAATTAATTTCTTTAATTAATTAATTATCTTTATTTCCCTCACCCACGTAGAGTTACTTCCAGAATCGCTCCTAGGTGTCCTCAAATTATCTTACAGGTTTTAATGATTTTCCCCACTATTAATTTGCTAGTTCAGTTTAAATTAGAAAGATCTTCCCCACTATTAATGAGCACCTGAGTGGTCCCAATGGTTAAGAACATGTGTTATCTCCAGGGAGGTCACAAGTTCAAAACCGACGGGGGGTAGGGATGCTCATATTGGCCCATTGTGACAAGGCTGGAAGGGTAGACGACCCTTGGGATAGAGGTTCACTTCGGTGGGACTCGGGACGTCTCGGCCCCTGTTGAGTCACAAGTTATTGGTATATCTGGCTTGCGGGCTGTTGGATATACTCTTGGGAGGTTGTTGTTCCCATGGTTAAAAAAAAAAAAATTAGAAAGCTCTTAAATGGTAGATACTTTACTTAGTTTGACTTTCCGCTTTTTCCCTTTTGTTTCCTTTTTTTCTTTTTGTGTTTCCCTCTTTTCCTAGTTTCCTAATATTTTAGATTTTTCCCTCTTTCCCTTTTTTATTTAGAACTCAAAAAGGCAGGTGTGGAAATTAACCCGCTTTTTCCATTTTCTCATTAAATTAATATATTTTAAATTATCATAAAAATAATAAAATTATTAATTCCCTTTTTAAATTTTAATCCAACAGATATTTTTTTTATGAAACAATTAAATTTGTTACTCCCTTCATGTTACAATATTTAACGAAGATCATAATTATTATTTATGTTGTTTTTATTTTTATTTTTATTATTATTTTTTTTATAGATAGATAAAATTTTACCACTAGCATAGTTTAGACTTAAACCTTAAATTTTCGTGATGGGCGACATTTTATTAGGTAAAATGTTTTTTTTTAATTCTTATCATAGTGTTCATCCTAAGGCCAACTAGGTTCGTTCATTAATCAAAACAACGCGACGTGCCCTTCAGGACGCGATAGGTGCTCAAAGGGTGCCACTCGCCCTAATCTGTTTCCCTTACGCGACGTGCCCTTCAGGACGCACTACGTGCTCCAAGGGTGACACTCGCCTCTTGACTGACTTGGTAGACATCAAAAACCCCTGGAGTCAATACTCCACCAGGTGAACTCTTGGGAGACTAAGGGCCTCTAAGGAATAAGGCCCCCACCTTATTGCGTGCCCCTTAGAATCATCGTGAGCGACTGTCGCAGTCTTCCCTCACGACATCATGGGTCCTCTCGAACTAGGTAAATGTTAACCTACAGTTCGATCCAGGGCGAGAGTGCTAGTAGGCTTTGGCAGGGATGTTTTCCACACCTCTCCCTCAACATCTCTGGTAGTCGTGCGTGACCCCTTTACTCCACATGCGAGTCTTTTCGGCAAGCTATCGTCAGCCTGCATCATCAACAAATCATGTCAGAACATATCCATATCATATCATCTAATCATATGCATTAATATCATAGTAAAACAATCAAACCCCAATGGTACACTCCCTTACTCGATCTGGAGTCCAAGGGGTTCCATCTATGCCTCTGCATCCTCGAGGTCCATAATCCTACACACTTAGTAAAACCGAGTCAATAGCACCTGTCTATGTCAATGCAGTGAAACAACATGTCATCAACCCATAACGCCTCAATCAAAATAAAAAAATTTAATAGCATAATAATCCGTATCACTTGCGAGCAAGTGTCCTCAAAGAATAAGTTTTCTCAGTGCGCTAGAGCGGGATGTTACATACACCCCCTCTTGGTCTAAACTTTGTCCCGAAGTTTCACAATATATATGCCGAAATAAAGTGTATCATAGTATCATATGTCTCTCTATCAAACAAAAATGGAAACTGCTGGCGCATATCATATGCGTCCTCCTAGGTCACTGAGTGTGGACTATAATTGTTCGACTGGACCTTTACCTGCTCTATCGTTCGACACCGTAGCTATCAAACACGATGATCCAAGATGTTGATCGACTCAGCTGTGAGAACCCCCTCATTCGATACCTGCAAGGAACTCATGTCAATAACATGTGTAGGATCACTAATATAATGTCTCAAAATAGATACATGAAAAACATCGTGAATATGCCTCAAAGAATCTGGCAAGGCTAGTCGATAGGCCACAGGCCCCTTTCTCTCCACAATCTTGAAAGGTCCCATGAACCTAGGAGAGAGTTTAGCTCCCTTCCCAAACTTGATCGAACTCTTATGCGGTTTAAATTGCAAGAAGACTCAATCACCAACCTCGTAACTACGATCGACACGGTGTGCATCGACATAACTCTTCTGTCGATCCTGCGCTTCTTTAGTCCTTTGTATTATTATTTTCATTTTCTCTTCCATTTCTTGGATCACTTCTGGTCCCACGAGGACCCTATCCTCAAGACGATCCCAAATGAAAGGCATCTAACAGGATCGCTCATAAAGAAACTCGAAAGGCGCCATCTTAATGGTGCTTTGGTAACTGTTGTTGTAAGTGAACTCCACTAGTGGAAAGAATTCTTTCCAACACTTTTGTTGGTCCATCACGTACATGTGCAACATGTCCTCTAGGTTCTGGTTCATTCGTTCGGTCTACCCATCGGTCTCTAGGTGATACGCAGTACTAAAGTTAAGTTGGGTTCCCAAGGCCTCTTGGAAACTCGTCCAAAATCATCCAGTAAACATTGATCATCTATCAGATATAATCCTCTTAGGCATGCCATGCAACCTCACAATCTCACTGATGAAAACTCTAGCTATGTTAGGTGCCTATTATGTCGTACACACAGGAATAAAGTGAGCACTCTTTGTCAAAGTGTCTACTACTACGAAAATTGATTCATGTCTCCTTGTCATCAGTGGAAATCCAACAATAAAATCCATTGAAATAGCATCCCATTTTGATTCTGGAATAGTGTGTGGTTGTAGTAATATTGTTGGGTGTCTATGTCCCGCCTTTATCTACTAACATTCTAGACATCTGACCACATAGTTGACTATGTCTTCCTTCATTCCCTTCTAGAAGAATAAGGGTTTAAGGTCTGCCCTCATCTTCGTGACTCCCGAATGATCCATGTAAAAGGCTCTATGAGCCTCGCTCAGGATCAACATCCTCAACTCGTCGTTTGATAGTATGTAGATCCGATTTTTAAACCTCAATAATCCATCGCTATCAAATGAAAATCCTTCAAATCGTGGTACCATCATTGTGTTTTTTTTGATAAAACCCTCGACCTCTTTGTACCAGTCATCATCACGCTGTAAAGTTAGAATATTTTCACACAGATTTGTCTGAAGAGGCAGCACCGAAAAGATGTGTGGTCTCCAACTCAATGCATCCACCACTCGGTTCACTGTTCCTTTTATGTAAATAATCTCAAAGTCGTACTCGCTAATAAATTTTGACCAACGTCATTGTTGCGCGTTCAGGTCGCTTTGCATAAATATGTGTTGTAGTCCACAGTGGTCAGTCTTTAGTTCAAATTTTCATCCAACAAGGTAGTGTCTCCAAACCTTCAAGGCATATACAATGGCTAACAACTCCAAATCGTGTGTCGCATAGTTCTCCTCATGCCTTCTTAGTTTCCTCGAAATGTAAGCGATCACTCATCCATCTTGCATCAAGACCCTGTCTAAGCCTTCCTTGGATGCGTCAGTGCATACCAATAAGTATGTGTCCATGTCAAGGACCTTTAGTATCGGTGTTGTTGTCAATAAATCCTTGAGCCTCCGAAATTCTTCCGTGCATTTCTTGGTCCAAACAAACTTCTTGTTCTTCTTCTGTAACTCGGTGATCGGATTTGCTATCTTCGAAAATCCCTCGACGAACCTTCAATAGTATCCTTCTAAACCCATGAAGCTATGCACTTCCAAGACATTCGTCGGTGCATGCCATTCCATAATAGCCTCGACCTTGGCTGGATCCACAGCGATGGCTTTGTCGGAGATGACATGCCCTAAGTAGTGAATCTTCGATTGATAAAAAGAGCATTTGGAAAACTTCCCATATAGTTTGTGCTCTCACAGACACTATAGTACCAAGCGCAAGTGCTCGTCATGCTCCTCTTTCATCTGAGAGTAGATCAAACTATCGTCAATGAATAATTGGATGAACTTGTCCAAGTACTCGTGGAACACCCCATTCATCAAACTCATAAATGCCCCTGGGGCGTTTGTCAGTCCAAATGGTAAAATATTAAACTCATAATGTCCAAACCTCATCTTAAAGGAGGCCTTAGGGACGTCATCTTCCTTAATCTGTAATTGGTGGTATCCTAATCGCAAGTCAATATTTGAGAACACTGTCGCGCCCTTCATTTGATCGAACAGATCATCAATCCTCGGCAACGGATATTGATTCTTGATCGTGGCCTTGTTCAATTGACGACAATCAATGCAGAGCCTCCACAACCCATCCTTCTTTTGTATGAAAATAACAGGCGCACCCCACGATGACATGCTGGGACGTATCAGTCCTAGGTCCAGCAACTCCTTCAGTAGCATTTTCAACTCTTGTAACTTCAGGGTCGACATTCGATAAGGTGTTCTTTCTATCGGTTCGGTCCCCGGTTTTAGGTCTATGGTAAACTCCAATTCCCTCTCCGTCGGCATCCCAGGTAACTCCTCCAGAAATATGTCCACAAAATCTCTCACCATCGAAAGGTGTTCTAAACCTTTCACTATTCCCTTCTTATTTAACGCAAGGATCGCATAAAGATTACACCCTTTGCACATGCTCTTTCGTAGCTGTAAGGAAGAGATGAACCTCCAAGAAACTCCCTGGTTCTGTCCTACAATCACGCATCTTTGTCCCTCATCATCGACCAAGATCAATTGTTTCGTCTTACAGTTGAGTATCGCCTCATGCGATTTCAACCAATCCATACCAATCACGACATCATAAGATCCTAGGATCATGACGTATAGGTTGGCCCTTGTGACAAACTCTCCTAGGTTAAGGACACAACCCATAACATTTCCTCCAACCTTTTGATTGGCTCCCGAGGCCATCTCTATGAAGCTAAACTCATCCTGTTCGATTGCCTTTACCTTAATCCTTTTTAGCGTTGCACCAGAAATGAAACTCTTGATAGCACCAGGATCTATCAAAATACTAAGGGTATGGTTGGTGACGGTACCTGTTGTCTCGAGCACAGTCGACTAATTCTTTTCCTGGCAGTTATTCACTATTGCATGAATCCAATGGGCCTTGCCTATATCTCCCATGGTAGTGGGTCCAGCTGATTTGGATGCTCTAGTCCTCTCCATAGGGTAGCCGCACTGGTAGTGTGGCTCCCGACATGTCCAACACCCCTTCTTTGGCCCAGTAGTCCTGGTACCCAAAGTAGAAGATGACGACCCACAAGCTTGGAATCCTGGTCTATTCTACTGAACAGGCCTAAACTATTATTGTTGCGGTCGATGCTGCTACTGATGTTGTGGTCCTCGATAAGGCATCCGTTGTTGAGGCGTCGGTCGCCAAGGTGTAGTGAAGGTGTATCCCCTCTCGAAGCCATGATATCTTGGTGTATGTATGGTTGGTGTCTGATGCTACTATGCAGCAGATGACACCTGCCCTGCTGGTCTGGCTGGAGTCCTGGGCTGACCCTCGCTGATAAGCTCCTCCTCTGCTATGAGGGCCTTCTGGACAACATCATGCAAGGTTTGAGGCATCAAAATCCTAACCTTTTCACGTATGTTGTCGTTAAGGCCGAACACGAATCTGTTGACCTTAATTTTCTCAATGTTAAGACACGGAGCATACTAGAGCATCTCCATAAAATAGGCCTTGTACTTGGGCACCATATGATCACCCTGTCGTAAGGCGTTGAACTCATTGAGCTGACACTCAATGAATTCCTCTGAAAGGTACCTCTCTCGGAACCGTTCCTCGAACAGTTCCCATGACATGTCTTCAACGTCCACATTCAGCTGCGGTAGGAGCGTCTTCCACCATAGAAGAGAGCTCCCCTTCAGTTGAAAGACCGTCATGCGGACCTTCATGTTGGAGGTATAATCGTGAAGTGCAAAGCACATCGCCATGTTCTCCAACCATGCCACAGTGGATATGCCATCCAGGGCACCAAAGAACTCGAGAAATTTGACCTTCTCGAGTTCATGGTGAAAGCTACCAGTACTGACTGGAGTGCATGGTGGAACCTCAGTGGGTGTCGGGGCCCCGGCCTCATCTCTCTCCAAATGGATGATTAATGCCTCAGACATGTGCTGAAAAGATCTCATCATTTCGACCAGATCACCAACTTCTATATGCTCCTGTCCAACAACCTGCTCGTCTCCCTGGGGGTTAGATCCCTCAGGCATGGATGCTACTGGAGGCGTCGCGCCTCCTCCCCTAGCACCCCATCATCTGCCTCTGTGGCGTCCTCTAACCATGATTACCTACACGAATACAAGTCAACTCAATTAGCAACATTATAATCAAATCATATCAACGAAAGTCATAGCGATCCCAAATCGTAGGTTGAACCCACTCTAATACCATATGTGACATCCCCATCCGGTACGACTCCTACAATGTACAACCGGTAAAAGCACCCTTAATTTTAATTTTAATTTTTTTTGTGTAGGAAGGTATTAATGACATTATACTCCACATCGCAACACGACGATGAACAAAACGCATGCAACTCACGCAAAAACAACATCACGACCTAACATACAAGCACATCAAGCACCTGGAAGCAATGTATGACATTCAACCGACAAAGAAAAAGAATGAATACCCGCCCGTCCTACCCTACAATGGTTAGGACCTCCGGGACACATAAGCAATGCTCAAGCCTAGGTTCCCATCGATTTTGACCAATATCTAAGGTATCAAGGTTGGCGACTGTTCTGAGGAACAAGGAGGTGTCTACATCTCGCCCGACACAAGTAGACCAAGCCTACTAAGCTAAGGACAATCATCCTAACAACCCAATGCACCCAAAAGTAATTACACAAGTAACTAGAACCCTTACAATGAGCAAAACCAATCACATTAAACGTTTACAAAACCACGTACAAACATTAATTAATATTAAACAACAACACCCTCAACAAGAAGCGCAAGATAAAAATGACTCCATCAACAACCCAACCATTAATCAAGGCTAAAAGGTCAATATCTATGATTTAAATTGGCATTAATTATAGATCAATTAACCAGTCTAAATTCCATCAGTCAACGAGTTACCAACCAAACTTAATATGAATTACGACTAAAATTTAGTGATTCTGAGTTACCAATTAGGTGATATCTATAAATCCAACTAACATCAATTACATATCTAAATTAGCAAGTCTAAATTTGCAATCTAGTCTTTACTCACCATACTAATTTTAATATTTATTACAACCAAAAAGTACAATTCTATATTAATCTGAATCCCCATCCAACTAGCCATAAACTTGAATAACAACATTAACATTCTTAAAGTGGAATGCTACCTTTAGCACATAAGAATAGTTAAACCTCAACATTAGTCTAGCTATAATGACCGAACTAACCACACTAGTTGTTTATTATCATTGAGGGGGAAACTGCCAGCTAATAACAGTGTTGTAGCAAATCAACAAGGTAATTACATATATGTTACATAACAATTTATTACCGCAGTTAACAAGGCATTTAACATAATGATTAACATTACAATTAATTTAGCAATAACAGGGTAGTTTGCATGACTATTTTCATAACTAGTAATATAGCACTAACAAGGCGATTATCATGCTAGTTAACATAACAATTATATAACAGTAGCAAGGCAATTTATATGATGGTTAACATAACGACTAACAGCGCAATAACAAGGAAATTTACATAACTGTTAACCATTTAACTCGTTGTGGCATTTAATCAATAAGAAGGAATCGACTGACCATTGACTCAGGGTAGCAATTATTGGACCAAAGACATCACTGTAGCAATTATCCTGGCAATTAAATAAGGCAATAATATAGCATTTAACATTTCAATTAACCTAGCAATTGCAGCAAAAAGGGAAACGGCTGACCATTAACATTGTTGTAGCAATTGTTCTGGCAATTGATAAGGCAATTAATATAGCAGTTATCATTGCAATTAACATGGTAATTACATGGCTAGTAACATCGTTGTGGCAATTAAAGTGTGGCAGTGAGAACATTGGGTATACACTCAAGGAGAAGGAGAATAAAAGGGTCAGTACCAACTACATAAGGACCAACTCGTGGTCATGCAACAACACACTCAGTGAACATCAAGGCAACTTCGTTCCCAATCCAGCAAACACAATCAGCAATTTAAAGGCAAAATCATGGTCAATTTCAGCAAGTGAGTTTATGATTTAAATTGCTAAAATCATGGGCAATTTCAACAGCAACTCAATCAATGTTTTTAAGCAATTTCGTGGGCGTATTAATCAACAACTCAGTCAGTCTATTAGTGCAATTTCATGGGCGTATTAAACAACAACTGAGTCAGTCTATCAGAGCAATTTTGTGGGTGTATTAACAGCAACTCAGTCAAATTTCGAAGGGCAAATATGTGGCATCAATTAATTGCAAATCGTGGGCATTAACAGGAATCACATGGCAGCAAATTTTTAAAGCAAAAATCAATCTTCATCAAGGGAAAAATCACCCCAAAGCTAAAATGAAATGCAGAAAGAGAAATCATTCGTTTTCCATTGCCAGAATATCCAATATAAAAGTTGCATACAAGAATAATTCCTCTTTTCCATCGCCAGAATGCCAATTATAAAATTTGTAGACATGAAATCATTTCTCTTTTCCATTGCCAGAATACAGGATTGAAAAAATGCAGTCGTGAAACCATTCCGTTTTTTCGTTTCCAGAATACCCAATATAAAATTTGCAGACAAGAATAATTCCTATTTTCCATCGCCAGAATGCCAATTATTAAAATTTGCAAACATGAAATCATTTCTCTTTTCCATTGCTAAAATACAAAATATAAAAAGAATGCAGTCATGAAACCATTGCGTTTTTCCATTGCCAGAATACCCAAAAATTTGCAGACATGAAATCAATTCGTGCTTCCATTGCTATAACCCCAATATAGTGCAGATAGCAGTAAGAGAATGCATGGATCCAATAGGAAAGGTCATGGAATGATTGCAGGAGTTATATCAGTCAAGGCATAGAGAAAACCAACCAGGACACCAGATAACCCACACGCAGAGATCATTTCCAGATGGCGGAACCAACAATCATCCAGGGACAAACATCAAGGGTAGTCAGCTAACAGTTTCGTCCTTCACTCATCATCCTTGCACAGAAAAGCAGGGCATTGATATCCATACGTATTTTAACGCTAAGGCAACGACCGTAGATCAGGCTCTTGGCCGACTACTCAGGTGAGGACTGGTGAGTTAGGGACGAAAGCTAAACAACCATGAAGGTCACAATCAACACAACAAGGCGGTATAGACGTGTAGGGAAATGAAGCCATGGGAGTCAATCTATCATCAAGCTAGGCCAAGAAAATTTTAGAAAACTATCTAGACAATCAGTTCACTTACCCAAGTAAAAATGTGGATTTGAGCATAAGTTTTAACACAATTTACCATACAAAATGAAGAAAGTGTACCGTTGCCTGTTCGGAGTGGACGTCCCACGTGCTCCTTGCAACTCTTGTGTGCTGACAGGTGATACTTCACTGGTACCTCCCAGCCAATGCTAGGGGTACTCTTTTTCCCCCTTAGCCCCCCGAGCCACAAAGGGGCCACACACTCACTATCCAAAGATTTTGACTAAATCCCAGCTCGCCTCACAAGGCCAAGCTACCACTCCTCACCGAGCTCGGGATCCCAACTCTGACAAGTTAAATCAGTCAAGTAGATATTTCTGCAACGTAACGTTACGCAAACAGAAGAAGATCCAACCTCCATCTCCTCCCTTCATTATATAGATTTTAGTGGCTCCTTACTTTCCAAAAATCTCGTTTAGTTAAGTTTTTAAAATTTAATTCCTAAAAATTCCTCCCCATACAAGTGTCACCCATCCCCTTCATTCCTTCATAAATTAATTTCTTTAATTAATTAATTATCTTTATTTCCCTCACCCACCTAGAGTTACTCCTAGAATTGCTCCTAGGTGTCCCCAAATTCTCTTACAGGTTTTAATGATTTTCCCCACTATTAATTTGTTAATTCAGTTTAAATTAGAAAGCTCTTAAATGGTAGATACTTTACTTAGTTTGACTTTCTGATTTTTCCCTTTTGTTTCCTTTTTTTCTTTTTGTGTTTCCCTCTTTTCCTAGTTTCCTAATATTTTAGATTTTTCCCTCTTTCCCTTTTTTCATTTAGAACTCAAAAAGGCAGGTGTGGAAATTAACCCCCTTTTTCCCTTTTCTCATTAAATTAATATATTTTAAATTATCATAAAAATAATAAAACGATTAATTCCCTTTTTAAATTTTAATCCAGTAGATTTTTTTTTTTTATGAAACAATTAAATTTCTTACTCCCTTCGGGTTACAAGATTTAACGAAGATCATAATTATTATTTATGTTGTTTTTATTTTCATTATTATTATTTTTTTTTATAGATAGATAAAATTTTACCACTAGCATAGTTTAGACTTAAACCTTAAATTTTCATGATGGGCGACATTTTATTAGGGAAAATGTTTTTTTTTTTAATTCTTATCATTGTGTTCATCTTAAGGCCGAATAGGTTTGTTGATTTATCAAAACAACATGACATGCCCTTCAGGACGCACTAGGTGCTCCAAGGGTGCCACTCGCCCTAATCTGTTTCCCTTGTGCGACGTGCCCTTCAGGACGCACTACGTGCTCCAAGGATGCCACTCGCCTCTTGACTGACTTGGTAGACATCAAAAACCCCTGGAGTCAATACTTTGCCAAGTGAATTTGTGGGAGACTAAGGGCCTCTAAGGAATAAGGCCCCTGTCTTATTGCGCGCCCCTTAGAATCATCATGAGTGACTGTGGCAGTCTACCCTCACAACATCATGGGTCCTCTCAAACTAGGTAAACATTAACCTACAATTCAAGCCATGGCGGGAGTGCCAGTAGGCTGTGGCAGGGTTGTTGTCCACACCTCTCCCTCGACATCTCTAGTAGTCATGCGTGACCCCTTTACTCCACATGTGAGTCTGGTTGACAAGCTATCGTCAGCCTGCATCATCAACAAATCATGTCAGAACATATCTATATCATATCATCTAATCAAATGCACTAATATCATAGTAAAACAATCAAACCCCAATGGTACACTCCTTGACTCAATCTGGAGTCCAAGGGGTTCCATCTATGCCTCTGCATCCTCGAGGTCCAGAATCCTGCACACTCATTAAAACCGAGTCAATAACACCTGTCTATGTCAATGTAGTGAAACAACATGTCATCAACCCATAACGCCTCAATCAAAATCAAAAGTTTTAATAGCATAATAATCCGGATCACTTGTGAGCAAGTGTCCTCAAAGAATAAGTTTGCTCAGTGCACCAGAGCGGGATGTTACAGGTATCGAACTAAGAATATGTATAACATTTTTTTCAAAAATGAATCAGTAATAGTACAAGCTCAACTTTTACTCTATCTAATAAAGTCAAGAAAGTTAAAAGAAGCTACATCATTATTGGGTATTCAAAATTCGACAAAATATACAAAGGTAAAAGAGAATGTCTTTGAAAATATAACTAGTGTATTAAAATCTTTTGGAAAATATCGAAAAAAGATGTCAGTGTTGTATGTAGAGCGATATAAACAGCAGTTGTTTAATATGTCAATATAAAAGATCATTTGACATGACACATGGAAAAAATGATGTGAACGTCAAGAAAAACATTGCACAAACATAGAAATTTCTGATTGCAAATAGATGCAAATGATGAACTGTCTTGTTGGACAATGATTTCTAGACAACCCTACAAAGATAGACTTGCAAAAAATGTTAAAGAATTGGCCCGTAATTGTTGGTTGGCAGAATCTCGTGTTTCACCACATACAAGGGATGTGTTGCGATGAAGAATAGCACAAAAGAAATATGAAGAACATCCAAAACATATATTGCCAATGACACAAATATAAGTGTTCAATAATTTCAAAGAAGAGCACAAAGAAGTTAAAATTTCCATCAATACATTTTTGCAACAAAAATCATGGTTTGTTAGACCCATCATTGCTCATGACACTTGTTGTTGTCGTTATGATGTGGAATTTGAGTTATATTACGAAATGTTTTTTGATTTTAGTAAAACTTTATGGCCAAGTTCACCTCCTCCTTCCACATTTCGTGCTTTTATATCTAAAATTCTATGTGAAAGAGAAGGTGATGATTTATTTTACAAAAACAAATGTGTTGGTGGAAAGAAATGTGATCATTGTAGAAATCTAAGTTTGTTTCATTCAAAGTATCATATTGATATGAATGATCGATCATTTTCAAATATAACAGTCAATTGGAAAAGATATGAATATATCAACAACACGACTCCACATTCTTCAAATGTTATTTCCAAAAGGATTTATTTGAAAGTAGATAAAATCTGTGTGATAGATTTTTTGAATAAGTTTGAGGAAGAAATTTATTAATACACCAAGCATTCACATGGAGCTCGATGGCAAGACCTACAATTCAAACAATCCCATGAAGTGTTTCCACCAAGGAAAATTTTGTTTGTAGTTGATTTTGCAGAGAATTACACATTCGTTGCACAAAAAGAAATACAGAGTGAATATTATCATTCTAATCAAGGCATGATATTTGTCCACGTTCTATATAGACATGTTCAACAGAGTCTTGATAACATAGAAAGAACCAACGACAATCGACATGTTATTAAAGAATATCACTTTTATATAAGTGATGATCGAGCACACGACACACATTATATACAACATTGTTTTGATAAATTTTATGATTCATTGAAAAAACATGAAATCGGATTCGATCGACATTGGATATGGTCAAATGGGTGTGCGGGTCAGTTCAAATCTTCACGATCATTCTATTGGTTATGTCATCTTCATAAAAACTCAAACATTACACATTGTTGGAATTTTTTGAGACTGGTCATGGAAAAGGAGAGAACAATGGTGCAGGGGCATGTGTAAAATGAGTGCTTTGAAGATATCAGATGAACCCTCATGCTGATCGATTTGAATCCGCTGAAAAAGTTGTTGAATGGTGTAAAATGGAGCTAAGCCATGAATATAATCCATCAAGGGATGTGCACATGTGTTTCTATATATAAATGTTACACATGTACACAGGATATTTTTATTTGAACATGTTCAAATTTATATTCAATATTCAATCATTTTCTTGAGAGATTTCAAGTTAACAAGTTCTTGTCTTGTTCAAGTTTTTTTGGTATGTTAGAATCCAAGATGTAAATAGATCAATCCCATATGACGCCAGTACAATACCTGGGACACGAAAAATACATTCAGTTAAAACAAACCGTTATCAAAATGTGTTTGCATTTTATAGAAGAAATGAGTCTTGTTTTTGTTCAGTTTGCATAGAGGAAACATAATCCATAGATATTTGCGAAAACAAAAATGCGGAATATGTTAAATCTTGGAGACATACCAAACTTAATGTAAAGGGGGAAATTCCACTTGCAATCTCAGAGGAGATGGAATCAAATGAAACTATAGTGTTAGTTGATGGCGATAGAGTTTTTTATCTTGTTAGAGAAGGTAATTTTTATGTTTAATTTTTTTCAAATAACTTGTAGATGTACTTGTGTGATAATCTAACATGAACTATTTGTTGTCCAATATATACAATTATTTGCAGGAGATGTCTTTTCCATGTTTTCCTATGTAGACAACACTAAAAACATGAAATATTATTTGATGTGATGCATAGAACAAAAGATGAGGCTATTAGAAGATTTTGATGATAACAGTTTTATATATTGAAGAGGATCCATTGTATTGAAAGGATATTTTTTTCAAGAAACCATCAAACCGATACTCATTTTCACTTTCAAAACTACCAGTTAGATGTCATAAGTTGTCAATATAGTCATTTGGTATGTGCAGCACACATAAAGTTAATAGAAGTTCAATCAAAAAAAAAAACAACAAAAGTTAGAAAATGGAAAATGTCCAAAGCTGATCATGAACGAATAATTGAAGATGGAATACCATTACGATTTCTTTAAACAAGTGACACATGTACATTCCAGAATTTTATATTTTTCATTGAAAGTACACGTATTTATGAATATCTAGGATTCTAGAATCATTTCCAGTTTAGTTTACTTTCATGGTCTGGATTCAATTAATAAAAGTTATATTTTTTATGAATTAAATAAAGTTTACCAAGCCTTATTTACAATTTCAAGGAAGAACCTATAGATTGTATCTAGGGAACCTAAATTGACCTATACTTTGGATGATTATACTTTAATCCTACAAATTATCCAAATCATATACACAAATCCTTTAATGCATGTAACCAATTTACTACATATAGGATAAATGCATTCATTATTTGCAAGTTGATTGTTCAATGTTTTTTCATATGAAAATGATAACTTCATATCAAAACTAGGACCCATTTCCATGTCATTATAAGGGACTATTGATGACTTAGAAAAACTTTAAATTATAATAAATTTTAATATCAATATAAATTTTAATGAAGATCGATTACTTATATTAAATTTGATGACTTGTTTTGACTATTTTCATTGTTGGACTTATATTAAATTTGATGACTTGTTTTGACTATTTTCAACCATATTTCCAAATCAAACAAAATGTAAATTATAAGTGAGAAACTATAATTTTTA
>ML785646.1:327614-344783 GCA_009831015.1 Picea engelmannii | reverse complement strand
TTTACTCCATATGTGAGTCTGGTCGGAAAGCTATCGTCAGCCTGCATCATCAACCATCATGTCAGATCATGTCAACAACATATCATGAAATCAATAGCATATCATCAAAACCACACAATATCACTGTAAATGAAACAACTCAATTAGCCCAATCCCTGACTCAATTCGGAGTCCAAGAGAGTTCCACCGATGCCTCTGCATCCTCAAGGTCCGAAACCCTGCACACTCAATGAAACTGAGTCAATAGCACCTGTATATAGCAATAGTAAGACATCCTGTCATCCATCATGACACATCATCATCAAGGTTAAGTGGTTCATCATCATAAAAATCCAGATCACTTGCGAGCAAGTGTCCTCAAAGAATAAGTTTTGTCAGTGCGCCAGAGAGGGATGTTACACCCTGGCAAGAAGGAATTCACTTCGTTGTATGTAGAAAACACAAATGTCCATACTACACCATTCTTAGACAAGAAAGCAAGGAATGCAATCAAAGAAAATTTAGAAACTTTCCCTTTTCTGATGTGGGATAGAGTCTGTTCTCAAATAATCAAATGTTCAAGTTCAAAATAAGGTATTCATCATAATATAAACTTAAATAATTTTTAATGTACACCATTTAAGAAAATGATAAGCTTATAGAGGGGTTCTATATATTTCAAAATAATTGTTCAAAGTGTTGAATAGGAACTTGGCTAAACTAAAAATTCTAGAAAATAAAAAATTGATAGAAGTAAAAAAACATACATTTATGAATCATCCTGAATGGACGCATCCTTCCCAAATATGGGTGATTCCTCCACTTTCTCCTCAATCCCAATCTCCCTCCCAAGCACACTCTCAGGTACTCTCTTATCCACATTACCCTATATAACACATTTCAAATTTGAAAATTCAAAAATTAAATTTAAATGATTATAACAGATTAAATTTAAATGATTTTAACATGTTAAATGATACATGTGAATTCTCACCCTCTTCAAACTCTCCCAATAAAAATTGAGGCAAGCATGCCCAAGTAGTAGGAGATGGAATAGGGATATGTGAGCAACAAAACTAAGAACTAAATCTAAGATTCAATGTGTTCACATTTATACAAAATTATAAATGTTGTTGATCTCTTATTCAAAAGATTAGAGATTGAACAATTAAGGTGCTCATCTGTGGATATTAGAAAACACATATCTGATTCAACCCATCCAAATTTAAACTTGTGGAATCAAGTCCCCTATTTGTAGAAGATTCATTTAACATATCTCTAAACTGAAATTAATGACAATAACAACTCAATTATTTATATAGATACAATGATATCTAAATCTAGAATTAAAAGTAAACTATCCTAAAATCCGCCAAACATTTACTAACTAGAACACATACCAATATGTTGTTTGGGTCATCATTCTGAATGACCTTCTTCCAACCATCACAAATTTTTTTTGCCCATTCCTTAACATCTTCTAATGACATGGTATCTAAGTCCACATCTATTTTATAAACAAATGTGGCCCGGGAATTGGCTTCCACTCATTAACGGTTCACTAGTACATATTGTAAATTTTTTACATTCTATTTGTGGTGTTATGGACAAAATTGGCCATACTGTCGAAAAATAGAGGAAATTTTTTTTTTCCCATATTGTCTGATAACATCGCTATTTCCACGTTGATGTCTCTCTTGAAACGTTGTCGTCTTTCTTGCCACATTTGCCACATAGTCGTCTCTCTTGCCACGTTTTTGATATAGGCATCTCTCTTGGCATGTTTGTGATGATAGTTGTTGCAATTGTGACATTTTG
This sequence comes from Picea engelmannii, assembly GCA_009831015.1. NCBI lineage: Eukaryota > Viridiplantae > Streptophyta > Pinopsida > Pinales > Pinaceae > Picea > Picea engelmannii. The sequence continues at coordinate 342,986 of ML785646.1, read as the reverse complement.
GAAACTAGGTTTCCCCCCTCCAATGGTCACCTAGTATTTTGACTAAGTCAAATTTGATTTGTTCAATGATCTTCGGAATTACGACGTTATAAAATCTATAAATATGTTGCATTTTATAGATGTTGCGACAAGTTTGCTATAATAACGACACTTCAAAAAGGGTTTGCGGGTCTTCTCAGCTAGAGTACAACTATTAAAAGACATTGTACTAGGGCTCTTCTCATTTCATTTTAATTTTCTGATCGATCGAATTTTAAAGGAAACAACTATTAAAAGACATTGTACTAGGGCTAGAGTACATGATGGGAAATGGTGACCTGTGAATGGGGCCAATGTTGATTTTTTTTCAAAATGTTTATGTATGACATCATACATCCTTGAGTCTTGAAACCCTCCCATACCGTCAAGGCATGTGTCTAGTCTAACCATGTCAAATTTCAATGCATACAAGCACATATTGAAGAAATTTCAACGTTAGCCCCATTCACTACTCACTATGCGGGGTCAATGCATGACATTTTTGGTGGTTGAATCAGAAGTTCCATGACATTTCAAGAGAGTTCCAACAGAGATTCTATAGATAGAAACAATGACATTTGACAATGAGACGCCCATTATGAACATTGTTGCAAACATGGACGATCTCAAAGATTATTAGGTCAATACATCATACATCCTTGAGTCTTGAAACCCTCCCATACCGTCAAGGCATGTGTCTAGTCTAACCATGTCAAATTTTGATGCATACAGGCACATATTGAAGAAATCTCAACGTTGGTCCCATTCACTAGTGCTTACTATGCGGGGTCGGTGCATGACATTTGTGGTGGTTGAATTGAAAGTTCCATGACATTTCAAGAGAGTTCCAACAAATATTCTATGGATGGAAACAACGAAATTTGAAAAATATGAGATGCCCCATTATGAACGTTGTTGCAAACATGGATGATCTCAAAGATTATGTGGTCAATACATCAAACATCCTTGAGTCTTGAAACCCTCCCATACCATCAAGGCATGTGTCTAGTCTAACCATGTCAAATTTCAATGCACACATGCACATATTGAAGAAATTTCAACATTAGCCCCATTCACTAGTGCTCACTATGTGGGGTCGGTGCATGACATTTGTGGTGGTTGAATTGGAAGTTCCATGACATTTCAAGAGAGTTCCAACAAATATTCTAGGGATGGAAATAATGACATTTGACAAATTAATATGAGGCGCCCCATTATGAACGGTGTTGCAAACATGGACGATCTCAAAGATTATGTGGTCAGGACATCAAACATACTTGAGTCGTGAAACCCTCCCATACCGTCAAGTCATGTGTCTAGTCTAACCATGTCAAATTTTGATGCATACATGCACATATTGAAGAAATTTCAATGTTGGCCCCATTCACTAGTGTTCACTATGCAAGGTCGGTGCATGACATTTGTGGTGGTTGAATTGGAAGTTCCATGACATTTCAAGAGAGTTCCAAAAAATATTATATGGATGGAAACAAGGATATTTGACAAATTAATATGAGACACCCCATTATGAACGGTGTTGCAAACATGGATGATCTCAAAGATTATGTGGTTGGGACATCAAACATCCTTGAGTCTTGAAACCCTCCCATACCATCAAGGCATGTGTCTAGTCTAACCATGTCAAATTTCGATGCATACAGGCACAGATTGAAGAAATTTCAATGTTGGCCCCATTCACTAGTGCTCACATGGACGATCATGTAATAAATATGACATCTATAACTAAATATGGGGAAGGTTGACTTCTATATAACTACAATATGGGGAGGGTTTCTTGACTTCTATACTTGATTGTTTGGGGAAAGTTGTGTTTCTCTTTATGTTCATATATTTGAAGAGAGGATTAGAGCATTTAGAGTATTCAGGACACTCTTGGGATTACTTTTGAAATACAAATAAAGGGGGATAAATGCCTAGCCACTTGTATTCTTATTCATATATTCAAGTTGCATTGACATACACAACTGATCTAGAAATATAGCAATAGTATATTTTGTTTTCTTTTCCATTGATTTGACCCTAGTAAGTTGGGAACTATCCCCTATCACAACTACCATTTCAATAATTTGAAATCTTCATAAAAAAACCATGCAGAGATTTTACATCTATGTATGTGAAAACTGAGGAAAACTGCATTGAAACCAATCAACCATCCATCACCATTCTAACCATTCTAACCATAAACACCGTAGAATTCAAAAGGATGTTTCTTAATATAGAAACCCAACAAAAATCATAGAGTAAATTCACTAATCTAGGTTGTATCTTACATAATCAATTTTGGGATATAAGTAGTCATAGTGAAATGGTAGAAAACTATGTGAATGTTAATTGGTGTAGTTAATTAACAAAACCAACAAATTAGTATGGTAATAAGACACTATGGATCAAATCAAAAAGCATGTTTTTTTGATAATTGGAATCATTGGATTGATAGTAGAGAGGGTGATGAAAAATTGAGGTTTATGAAACTAGTCCACTAATTGGAGGAAAAATATATGCTCCAAGTCAACAACTACAGTATAATTGTAATTACACAGAGGAGGCTTAAATGTAATAAAATTAATGGTGGTTTATGTATAACTATGGGTGATATAACATAATCCCTATTCTAACAAAGTAACAACAATTGGAACCTACAAATAAGAATGGGCAATTGCTACCATTAAAATCTCCCTCCAATACTACTTAGACTAAAGACTAAACATAATATGAAATCATTAATTTAACCAGAAACCCAAATTGAAGGCATTGGTTGTGCTCTACATTACTAGAATCAATTATTTTAGATGAAAAAGACTAAATCACCAACCCATTATTTTCTAAGTGTGAGCCCTAATAAGACAATGGTTGGAAGACTTGACACCCCCAAATCTCTTCAAAATGCTTCTATTTTAGGTGTTTATATTGATGAGAGTATAAACTATGAATAAATCACTTACCTAGTTAATCTAGTCGATGAAATTGTGACCATTAAACCCCTAAATCAAAGATATCAAGGTGAATTTTGAGCTCTATTAGGAGATCAGTTGGACAATGTCTTGAACCAATCTATCTATTGTATTAAGTAATAATTACTAAATAAGAAAAACTTCACAAGGACTACCATATATTCATTTATCATGGATATTTAAATATGATTATTTAAATCTTCACACACCAAGTTTTTGACTAATATCCCTAAAAAGAGACCACCGATATTGTTATTAAATGGTCAAAGGGACCACAAAGACTTTCATTAAATGATTAAGAGACCATGAAGACTATTTCATTAAATGATCAAGAATCTATTTTTTTCTCCGTTTCTTAGGGCTACTATTTCCTACACCATTCAGTTCTTTTGCAAACATCCCTTTGGCTAATGACATGACACAAGGGAGGGTTGGGCCTCATTATAAGGTTGTTGGTTGTGAAATTGAAATTATCAAATAAACTAATTATAAAAAAGGGTTCAGTGTCAAGTTTGGAAACCCTTCTAAAACACAAGATTGATGGCCCACTATAGTTTACCTATTTGATTCTAAGAGCATTTTCCAAAAGGGATCAATGGTCCACCATTGTTTTCCTCTTTTCTTCTCATTGTATTTCCTATTGTTTTTCTATTTTCCTCACTTCATCATAATTTAATTTAGATGTTCCATTTCTTGTTGAAGCTGCTCAATTTAGTTTCTAGAAAACTTGATTAATTGTAAGCGATTCAATTGGGTTGACTGACTTGCATTGCAAGTTCGGGAAAACAACATTTTGAAGCCTCCATAGATATGAGTTACCCTTCTATGGTATACTTTAAATTATACACAAATGAGAGTCCCATCCCTCCTTAATGCTAGTTTGTTGTCCATCTTGATAGTGAATAATTAATTCTTGTGAAGCATGATCTCTTATGCAAATATAGAAGAATTAATGTTCTTTGTGAGCTTATTTTGTTTATATAAGACACATGATAATTAATGGCACTATTATCCTTCTCATCCTAGTCCTCCAACTCAATCATGCTTGGAAGACTCTTCAACAAGAGTGCATCACATTTTTCTCTAATTCCTTTTCTCAAAACCCCAATTTATTTTATATCTTGCTTTCTTTGCTTGATAGAGTAAAGCTCCCATTTTCTTGTTGTGTATCACTAATATACCAATCTACTAGTGGGGGAGTAAGTAATACTCACCTTACCAAAATTCCATCAATAGATACCATTGTTGAACATTCCCAGAGTTCAACTTCTTAGAGATGGATCTCATGTCTAGAATACAACTAAGAAAGCCACACACTTATTCTTGCACATTATTTTTGGGAAACTAGGGATGACAAATTTTCCTATTTATAAAAATATTCTTAGAATCAAATGACCTCTTTAGTTAGAACATGAGCTTAGTATCGATCCATACAACCCTACCTTTCATCATCAAAGGAAATCTCTAGAGGCTTTTTCAGTTTGGGTCCCTCGTGAACTAGTTGATATGATTTGGTCAAAATTGCAATTCCATATTCTCCCTTATAAAACATGACCAAATATCCTTTAGTGTGGCACACAAGGACTCAAAAAATTCTTCATAAGTTAGGCATATCAATAAATTGTGAACAATTTGGTTCAGGTGACGCTTAATGGAATTTGGATACACGTTTGGAATCATGATATTTGACCTTAAATATCATTGTTTCTATGATAGTTGACTTGGAAACAAAATCTTACTTGAGATAACATTCATAAGGAAAACTTCTTGGGTCCTTCATAATGATGTATGTGTAGGGATAATGCAAAGACTTGCCATTTTTTTCTTTTTCTATCACTATGCTTCCTACCTTTAGGACTAGGTCTTCTTTGGAACACGTAACAATATTTCTAGACAACAAAAAGCCACAACCTTCCTTCATCGTTAGCATTAACATATTTTCACCTTATAGATTGGGGCACAATTGTGGAATATTATCCTCGGCTTTGTTACTTGGCATATATGGTTGGAAGACAATAATTGTATTTTTGGCGAAACATCAATATGGTTCAATGTACTTGAAAAAAAAACATATGCAATGTCTTGGAGACAATCTTATCTTGCCCCTAGAGTAAGGAGGACCTAGAAATTTTTCTCTTGGGATTTGGAAAAGTTTGGTTTTTGGGATATGACCTGAATTGGACCCTCACCAAAATCTCTTTGTAAACTTTGTAACAAACATTTAATTGTTTTTTTTTTTTTGCAAAGTTGAGGAAATGTCCAAAATTTACCTGGAAGTTGAAATGAACCATTGTGATGGTTGGCCTTCCAAGGCAACATATTAAAAATGAAGGTTGTGGAGAAGAATGAAAATAAATAGAGAGGAGAGATGACAAATGAAGAAGGGTAGTAGAAAAGATGAGAGCTCAAGGAAACAATATGCTTGATGATCAGAGGAGAAGAAGATATTGACTTTGTCCCATGATGAGTGAAGATTGTTGTTGAGCCATGGCCATTTGCAAATTTTCTTCTAGTGAATAACAATACACTAGATTTGTGTATAGCTCACCCTTTTGTAATCAATTTCCCACTTAATAAAATCCCCAATCAATTTGGTTTCCACAGTAAATATTTGTTGTTATGGTGTGTTTAAATTCTTTGTGTGATTGAGCACTTTATTCTATGGTAGTTCTATTTTTTATTTTGGTTGCATCATGGAACATAGTGATGTGAATGTGGAATAACGCTCACTTCTAAAATCCTGCTTGAACATTTGCATATATTTGTGTTTGCAAATGAGCAGAGTGTGGTTGAATGCATATAGATTTGTAGCAGCTTGAATGCTAGGCATGGATTTTGTTTGAACAAGTTTGAAGTTTTGTGTAATAGCTCGCAAATTGCAGAGGTTGTTATTCCTTTCAAGTTTTGAATCTCACTTTTACTTGGCAAGACAAAGTTTTAGTGCTATAAATTCCACTTCAAAAAATAGAGTGCATTATTTAATTTAACTGTAGAAATTGTAGAGTTTTAATTGTTGTGTCAACTCAATCAAATGCAGTGCTTGATAATTTGTTGCAACATGCACATATATATGAATGGGTGATGTGTTTGATAATTTATTTTTGTAGAGGATCTATGTTGACGAAATGGAAGGCCATGGACCTACTGTTTACAAATCAAGATATTGTTGTTGTTTTTTATTTTTGCCATCTTCATGGAGGGACTTTGCCTATTTTGTCTCCCTCAATGATTGTTCCATCTTTGCCTCCCCTTTTCCACAATCTTAATTTTTATGGTGCTTCCAAGGGCAACTCAAGTCATGGAGAGCTTAGAGGTGTCCTATGGGATGAAATTGGATAGGTATGTGCATGTCTCAAGAAATATTGGGTCAATTACTTCCAACATGGATGAAATCATGGCTTGTCTACAAGGGCTCAAACATGCTCACGATCTCAATATTTGACACTTGGTGATAATGAGTGATTCCCAAGTGATTATTCGAATGTTCTAGTAAGCTCCTCAGGGTAGGGGATCAGTTGAGTTGCTAACTAATTGTTGATCTCTCATGCCCCTTCAAGCTATTATGGCCCTATTGCATACCTTCCAATGTGCCTAATTCCACCACCTTTTATGGTCTAATAATGTTGTTGTATATAGCTTAGCAAGTAAAGGTGCAATTTTTCCATGAGGACATCAAACATTGTGGATCACAAGGCAATCTCAAGCATTTCCCGAGTTATTTATCGATCATGGGATGTCTAAGGGGAATGATCAACACTTTTATTCATGATTTTGTTGAGTTTACAACATAAAGATCTTAGTTCAACATCCTCTTCTACATGTTGTATATGGACCAACATCATTCCATCATCTTCATTTTTCAGGGATGGAAAATTTTTCACCACTTATCATCATAGTAGGGATGGGAACAAGACTGATTATTAGAGGCAGTCTCAACACTACACATCTTTTATTCTCTTACAACAAGTATCATCCATCAATTAATGTCCATTCTATTCAGGAACTTGGTTTTATGTTTTTCATATGATGGTGGCAATGTCCCCACCCTTTTGTTTTTCAATATATTTGTTGTTGTCTCATGGCATTCTCCTAAATTCTCAAGTTAAATTTGTTTTCCAATTAAAACTTTATACTTAAGTGGCACAATTAAAGATGAATTATTTATTCCATTTTCTAATTAATATAACTCCAAAAATTTTATTTACTTACCCTTAAAAAATGAAAACAAAACTTAAACCAGACATATGAAATTTATTAATCATAAATATTTTATCTTTACAACCTCACCATTAAAAACTAACCTAACAATTTCTTGTATAATTAAGTTTAAATATACACTTTGTTAATATAAAGATTTAAGTTATTAATAACAATAATTTAATTTTAAAGCACAATATAATTAAATACAATGACTTAGAAAATAATTTTGTTTGTGGAACAATAAATCTTCTTCAAAAACTTACATGTATAACTTAAATAAATTGAAAATTAAAAATTAAAAATTTGAATTAAAAAAAATATAAACATAATCATTCTTAATTATTAAACTTATATATATTAAATATTTTTTTCCTAAATTATAATTATAATTATCTATTAAGTATAAARGGTTTTATAATTTTTTWGATTTTTTATCCATATCTACAATGTCCAAAGCCTTTATCCATATTCACAATTTTTCTTGAAGTTTTTACATGTGTATAATTTTGTTTTAGATTTTAACTTCAAATTTTAACATAAACATCAATCATTAAACCAAATTCCATTACAATTTTATCTTCAAATTTTAACATAAACATCAATCATTAAACCAAATTCCATTATACTATAAAATATTATCTAATGAGAAATTATTTAATTCCCTAATCTCTTTTATTAAGGAATTCTGTAAACTGGATTGTACACCGTCAGATCCCGCACTCTAGATAACATTAAATGTTTTGTAGGTTCTATAGCCTGGTGTTTATTTCTCCCTCGAGGTTTTTTCACAAACATCAGGGTTCTATCTTCCTCGTTCAAAGAAAATAAAGCGTGCAACCTATTGCTTACAATAAAAAATTGCTCCACGACGAATACAAGTAGAGAGAGGGGATGCTTTGCCAAAGGGCATACGATCTCGCAAGGGTTACTCCATTACAGGTATATTCTAGCGATGTAGTTTGAGGGATGGCTAAAAAATTTGTATGTAGGGTGATGGGATTTGGATTCAATGAAATGGAAAAATACGCAGCGAAAATTGAAGCGAAAAATTTGAGTACTAGGTCTCAAAGATTCAGTAGTTCTCAGCATAAACCTCAGTCCAAAAATCCCCAAACCCAGCAACACAACGAGAGGATGAATCTGCAAAAAACAAAGGCACTAGCCCAACAGAGTATGAAAAAACAATCATAGGGAAGCCAAAGTGGAGCACTGGTCAAAAAAAGTTCAGAATCTGTAGGGCTTTCCAAGAGAGCCAAATGCAGAAAACGGTGAGAATGGAAATTTGCCATGAGAATATTGGAGAGCCATTATGATAAAACTAATTCAGAGGGGTGAAAAAACAAGCATATGATGAAAATACAATCACAAGGAAGCCAGAGTGAATCATAGGTCAAAATGGGCTCAGAATCTAGAGGGGTTGCCAAGATATCCAATTGCAGAGAACAGGTAGGATGGGATGAAGTCATGAGAATGTTGGAGGTGCATTCGAAGGGACACATTACATTATCCAATGAGCAAATAATAGTTCTGAAGGTTGTTTCAAGAGGGGAATCTGTCTTTCTTACAGGCTTTGCAGGCACAGGTAAGAGCTATCTTATTGATTTTGTAGTAAAAATATTGAAGGAATTGCATGGTCCATGCTTTGTCTTTGTAACAGCCTCAACAGGGATTGCAGCATGCCATTTGAATGGCATGACTCTACATTCATTTGTTGGAGCTCCACCTTGTGTTGTGACTCAGGAACAACTATTGACAATAATTCAAACAAGCCAAGAACATGTCATTAATTCAATGTTGAGCTTGAGCAGTTCCACCATTTTCCATTGATTAACAATAGGCATGGTGTTATTATTTGTACATGGGGAATTTTTCCATATTTGATAGAATGTAAGTTCTTATCTAGACATTGCTCAATAATGCATTTACATGAGATAGGGTACTATTTGAAAAATCTATATGACTCCTTAGGATGTGGTGCATCCATTATTAAAAAACTCAGAGTTTGTTTTTGCCGCGAAAATGTGCATGTGAATGAATTGATCATTTACTAATTAAATCATTTTTTAATTCATTTTCCTCCTATCCTAAGGTAACAAAGGTCCTTACATGTGTGCTAAATCACCTTCATTTTGATTTTGAGTTAGCAAAAGTTAGGGATAAAATGTAAATTGATGCTTATTAGGTACCCACATTAAAATTACTATTTGGAAATACTTGCAACATCAAAATATATCACAAATAGAACTACTAGCCACTAGAAATCATAAATATATCTCTAGGCTAGTGATGGAACCATTTGAGTTCTTTTCCTTCAAGAAAATTTGGAAACAACATCAAAACTACAACATCTTCAATCATGAACTCTACACGAGCTAATGCAAAGAAATAAACAGTTGTCATAGGGTCTTGGCCCCTTGCCCTACTATAGTTGGGTAAATGACACAAAGGAAACAACTGGTTGCTTTACGACCATTAAATAAACTATCATATTAAATAAATATGTGATTCTGAATATGTCACCTCTTCATTATCTATGGTATTAGCTTACTTGCTATATTGGGTTTGAACATACGTAATATACCTAAGATGTTATGATTATCAAGTACGATACTAAGATTCCTACTGCATGCTTAGTCATTCACTAAACAAAGCCCATATGAGTGTAACTTATGGATATATCTCATCACATCTTATGAATCCTAACTTGTAAGCAGGTACCTATTCTTTCTATGTAATTAGTCACCATATCAAATAGAGACCAATGGTATTCATAGTATAAGGTAAGTAAGTAAGAACCAATGTGAATGAAAGCTTGAGCTTAGTCATATTAAAGTTGAACAAGAGATGAATGGGCTTGATAAGTTGTTGTACTCATATCCACCTAGTTAAATAGCGATATACAGGTAATAGTTAACCCCTATGATACTAGTGTTAGCATGATAGAGCCCACTATTGTTCCATATAAAAGGTGTACATAATAAATACTAGTCTAGTGTTCCTGCTCTGATCAATGTACTTGATTTGACCATATACTCTTGACAAAGATGGTCTCTAAGCTAAGCTTACTCTATGATACTAGCTTACATGGAATCAAGACTACAAGCTATTGATATGAGCTCATTCTATTGTATTAGTCTAAAGTAGTCATGCTTAATTGATGTAATATGAGTGTTTACCATTTAATATGATTGAATATAAGAGTTAATACGAGGCTATACTTGTCACTATGATAGCAATATCTCCATATCATATTGGTGTTAATTATACCAAATACACGGATTTTATTGCGTTAGATCTGTGAGCTTATAGTATTGAATACGGGGAATAGCACAAAGTAATGATGATTATTGATATAACATTGATTAGGGGAAAAAGTATTGTTTCAATCCTTATAATATCTAAGAGTTAAGCTAGTACCTTCTTAGTACTATCATATTATGTAAATACCATCGATGTAGTACTAGTACTAATAGTAATAACGATGATAGAACTGGTAGGATAAGTAGAGTATACATCATAACACTGTGATATTGATATACAAGCTTCACCTAGAACTAAGACCATTGAATTTCTTGTACTAAGAACTTGAACAATATGAATACCATAACTATTGAATCATCTAAGTTGCTTTGTATAAGAACATAGTGTTTTGCTTATGTTCTAATCATGATAGCTCATATGTTATGAATAAACAGGACCTTGTTACGAGCTTAGTACCATTTATTGACCTTTTATGAATAATTAAGAGCCTAATCAAACAAGATCTGAATACTAATAATAAACGTATACAAGTTTGCTTCGCAGGGACTAGGTCAAATTGATACTTTTTACAAGAAACTTTTTTATAGTTCTTTGTGCTTGTCTAGGAAAGTGCTTTGATACTTTTTGCAAGATTCTTAATATGAAAAATGAACAATAATAAAGAAGTAACAATTGCGATAGCTAACAAGAAATGAATAAAATTAATTGAACACACGAAATGGAAAATCTGATATTGATATTGGAATTTATAGCAATGTTCATAATGCTACTTCGAGGGGGCAACCTTGAAAATAGTAGAGATCCAATACAATGTAAAATACTTCATGCCTTTTACATAGCTCTTTACCCCTATAAATAGATTCTAGCAAACCCTAACCATAACCAATAGTGGCCCCTGCATTAATAACTGAGCCATATTACATTATTGAATGCCAACTACCTAGTGGGTCTTATTTAATGAGGCCATGTTACATTATTGAGTTAACACACCAACTACCTAGTTTAAATGAGGATGGCCACCTTACATTAACATAAGTACCAGTAACTAGAGGAGTTAGGGTGGGACCCTAACACTATTGATGATTTGATTGATTCCATTCTACATTGTGGAGTTTAAGTGAAGCTTGACCAGTACACTTTGGGAGGCATGATTAGGGTTAGATACTACCACGGGAACAATGGAATAGCTGAAAGAATGTTTTTTGGAGAATGCCTAATTGGAATCCGAAGCCTTGAGAATTATGTGATTATAATCATTCAATGTGTAATGGCCTGAAAATCAATTGCTCGAAACATCTTTTACATTGATTGTTGAATTTGAGAATTATAACAAATCCCATCCTGCTATTAGATTTAGTTGGAATGTAATAACCACTGTAGCATGGCCCCAACATCAGTATCTAAAAGAGTTTCTAGGTCAAATGTCTTACTTCAAAATAATGTGGTCAAAGGGATTTATTTTTCTTGGAAAACATAGGCAACTATATTTTGGAATCTAATATCTCCCTATAGTTGCATAAGAGATTTGCATTTATTCAGTCTGGCTGTGATATGTTGTGGGAGATTTTGTCAAAATTAGTATCTAAAACAGAGTTTCTATGCCACATGTATGACTTCAAAATAATATTCAATGGGATTTATTTGTCATGGAAAATGTAGTCAACTGCATCTTATTGTTTGGTTGTTGCCTCTTGTTGTAGGAAAATCTCCCTGCGGACAGGTAGATCGCCTCTAAGAGATTGACCCTAACTCTAGACAAAAAATGCTTAACATGGACACTGACTTCCTTTCAAATCTATCTAAGCTAACATGTGATAAGGAAGGATAACATAAGTACCTCTTTATCGACGTTTTTCCTTGCACGCTCCTAGTTGCGCTTCGATCCTTTGCTTCTCGCTGGATCCTATGGACAAAATAAGATACGACCACTTCCTACTCTATTGATATTAGCTTGAAAATAGATCTATCAATTAATGATAATTTCATGTGACATTATACACAAACTAGAAAGAAACAAGCCAAACGTGTCATATTGATGAGAATAACAACAGGAGTACTTACAATCGTAGATGCGAATGTGACAGCTTCGTCGAGTCCTCTTCGTCTAACCCTTGCCTGAAAGATCCACAACCTGGACAACAGAAGCTTCAATGATCACTCTGATCCAGGTGGATATCAGTGGCCACCCACCTTTTCCAAATGGCTCAAAACTGTTTTCTGGCAATTTTGGCAATTTACTATTTTTAGCAGGTTTTAACTTCCGGGGCCATTTTGAGGGCCTAAATGAAGGTTTTTCGAGATTTAGGTTCTCAATGATAGCCAAAGGAATATTGAGCCCCCAAAATGAATCTCCTCGACAATACCTTTCCAACGAGCTATCACATGCCTAAAACGGAGATCGTATGCAAAAGTTACGACCCCGGGAAGTTGATGTACTCACTTACCCAAACAGGGCCCACATGACTTTTGGCGCTTCATCTCCTAGGGTTAGGTTTTTGGATGTCTTTGAATTTTTGCATTCTTGTTTATTGTAAAAGGGCCTTCAGAGCCTCATTGTAACCATCTTCTTGCGAATGCGAGTAGCCGTCACATCTCTTCTCAGAGATAAGATGCCACCATTCTAGCGAGTCTTTCACTCTATATTTTTACAGTCTCTGTACATTTCTTTCATTAATAGAATTCGTGTATTACTGTATCTCTGTGTTTATGGTTGCATCTCTGATACATTTCTGTTATATTACTGGATATACGCGATATCTCTATGCATTTCTTTAGTATATCTCCGCTCTCATTTCGTGTCGAAAATAATCTGGATCAGTGGTATCAGAGCAAGCTACTCTTGGTCGTTTTTTCAGTGCATGTCCCCAACGAGGTCCGAGTATAGAAAGTTGGGTCTTGAGATTGTCTCTCTTGAAGACAATTGCTCTCGCACACCCAAGAAACCCCCAATGGCGGAAGAAAAGAAAAACAACAGAGCAGATGATCCTATCAGTTTGTTGCTTGAGCAAGCTGTCACGTGACAGAGGGACGAAATGATGGAGAATTTTTCCCACATCCTTCAACACCTACCAATAGCATCAGGGGCATCTTCATCAAGCGACCACTTTGGAGGCACCTCGCCTTTCAAGGTACAGGTTAATTTTTATATTCCCGTATTTGAAGGTCAGATAGATGCATATGCCCTAGATAAATGGTTAAATATGCTAGAAGGTTATTTCTCTGTTCATAATTTTTCAGAAAAGGAAAAGATCACCTTCTCACTCCTTAAGGCTCTCCCCCATGTCAAACATTGGTGGGAAACTTACTGGGAGCAGAGTTCCACAGAGGAGTCTGGAATATATGGGGCCGAGCCCACTTGGGATTTTTTTGTGGATGCGGTAAAGGAACAGTACTACCCTGTTGGCAACTATGAGGAACAATATATGAGATGGACCACACTGCGACAAGAGAGGGGCCAATCAGTTCCATAGTTCACCAATAGCTTCCATACCTTGCGCACCAAGCTGGGTATCAAAGACTCTAAACGAAATTTGGTTCTGAAATACCGTGGGGCTCTACACAGATACATCCAAACTGAAATGGATTTTCTGTACATCTCATCACTCGGTGCTACCTATCGATATGCTGTTAAAATCGAGCAGAAATTTAAGCACCAGAACAAATGGGAGTTTGGGTCTGCAAATCCACAACAACCAAAGTATGACAAAGACAACCTTAACAAATAGTCTTCTGAAAACCAGTCCAAGCCACAGGAAAAGAAGGGTCACGGGAAGACAAAGAAGGACACCGGAAAATGGTGCGATTTCCAAAAAATCCCCTGGCACAACACCAATGAATGTCGCTCAAAACAGTCATTGGTGGTCGAGATCAAAGACAAGGAGTCGAACCCTAATTCAGAATCTGATTCTGAAAATACTGGTTAAAGACAGATCATCGACGCAGATCCCACTGCTATTGTCGCGACCACAACAATTCAACCAGAAGAACCAATAGATCCAAAAGAGGGGGAGTGCCTTTTTCATTCACAGATGTGGGTGAAGGGGGCCCGATTGCATTTTATTGTTGATAGCGGAAGCCAAAATAACCTCATCTCAGCAGAGGTCGTCAAACAGTTGGGATTGTCTACAACACCACATCCACAACCATACAGCATTGGGTGGCTTCGCCAAGGACGAGATCTTCGTGTCAGCCAGCAGTTTCGATTGTCATATGGCATCCAACCCTTCAAGGATGTGGTATTATGTGATGTTTCCCCACTGGATGTCTGTGATGTTCTCTTGGGCCAGCCATATATGTGGAAATGCCATGCTATCTATGAGTCTCGACCCCGTAGTTTCATTATTACTCTGGGGGGTCATCTCTACAGGATACCATAGGTAGTTCCAACTACTGCCCCACCTAAACAGTGCCACAAGGTAGTATCTCATACTACAAAATTCATCTTATCCACAATCTGTTCAAAGGGTGAACAGAAGGATACTGCAGCCACCACAGCTTCGGCCAAAGCACCTTCTATCCAACAGAAGCAGGTCGACAAGGTTGCAACAAAGCATGAAGATTCCTTATGCACACATTCATCTAAAATAGCCAGACTGGTTAAAAAGGTCCAAACCTTCCAGCCACGGGTTCCTGATAGATTTCCACAAACTAAGCAGCGTGACTTCTCCAGCAAGACAAGCAGCTCACCAAGATGCAGATTCAACAAATGCTTTTCCCTCTCCCCTGGGAACTCAACGCAATGGAGACCATTGCTTCCTAAGGAGGGAGGATTGATCCAGGTGGATATCAGTGGCCACCCACCTTTTCCAAATGGCTCAAAACTTTTTTCTGACAATTTTGGCAATTTACTATTTTTAGCAGGTTTTAACTTCCGGGGCCATTTTGAGGGCCTAAATGAAGGTTTTTCAATATATAGGTTCTC
>ML785646.1:301870-317088 GCA_009831015.1 Picea engelmannii | reverse complement strand
GCATGTTTCAGCATCTGTTCTTCATAAACAATCGATTGCCATCAATGACAACCTTGATCATCTGCGCCTTGATCATCTGCGTCATCTCTGTTGTAGCCATATTTCCAACACATTCTTTTTATCAATTTTGGGAGTCAGGAAATGCTTCTAGCCGCTACTTGAAGCACATAGGTTTTACTGCATCTTTTAATGAATACTCTTGCTACATTTGTTTCTTGATACAACCTATTGATCTCTAACTATGTATATTCTCAACAATTTAAAAAAAAAGTATAACTGCATTATTTTTGTTGTTGAAGACTATACAGGGTTGTGAAAGGTGTTAATTATGATTGTTTCTCTATATGCTGGATATATAGAACTATATGTTGAAGTAAGTATTGATGTATAGAACTAAATCTGCTGGATATAGGTCTGTAAGGGGTGCTTCTTGCTTCATTGCAAGTGAAATGGTTGGGTTTTCCTTCAAGTCAAGAGTGACCAGTCATAAGCGGTGGAAGTTAAGAAGGACCAATTGTTGCATCTTCAAGCGCGGGGTTAGCTACAACTTCTTCTTTCTTTGTAAGAAAAATTCAAACCCTAAGCCAAAGTTCAAAATTCAAACAAGTTCAAATCCAAAGAGGTGTAAGGTATGTATATATGTGTAAACTTTACCAGTCAAATCGTTGGACGGATGGAGTCCCTTGTCCCACAAACAAGGGATCTCATACACCAATTTTATGTTTGGATTAACTGTTGGTATCCCTTGTTAGACCACGTAGATGTGAGCATTGAACATGTAAGCATTGGGGCTAAGCAGTTGGTTGTTGTTTGTGTCAAAATGCCATAATTTCTTTGAAAGTCATGCCAAAATTCATACCTAGAAAGGGAGGGGGAGTGTTTTGTTGCTAGGTTAGCCCACACCATGCTCCTCACACTATATAAGGTGGTATTATTAAGGAGGCCCTCCTTATGATGTGACCACAACCTTAGGTTTTTGCAACAATAACCACGGTGTGGACTTTTACTCGGGAGAACGACCAGGGTTAGGCACTGTGGTTTTATGATTTATCCCAATTCTTGTCTGCTACCTTTCTCACAAACATGATCCAATGCCTATAAAGACTCTAGTGACCAATTATACATTTTAATTTCTTGAACGGATCGATCGCAGTACAAATTCATTGTTTCAACAGGTTTTTAAAGTGAGAGAGTTTTAAATCACAAGAGGAAGGCATCTCACTTGACTGGTAAGTTTACTAACCTGTAATTCATTTCACCAGATACTACTATTTTTCAGTCTATGGATGGATATTCACTTCGATGTGTATATTTTTACGTGTGCTTTATTTCTGGGTTATCTCTTTTCATGTATGCATGCAATGTCTAGTATTTAATTTTATTGTCGATCTATGTGTGGAATAGATTTTTTTTTTCTTTTTTTTCTTTTAATTTTATTTTTGATCCTTCTATATATGTTTACTTTCTTTGTTACATTTAAAAAAAATATTTTTATGTAAATATGATCTATTGGTTTAATTCATGGCTTCTCAGCTTTTGTTCTTGTTCAACATTATTTCAAGGTTTACTTTTTCTTGGTATGCATTTATTTTTCCTTCTTCATTTTCATGCATTTTTCCTCTTCAATGATCTCTTGAATAAACCCTTAAATTGTATCCAGACCTCTAACTCTTTCTTCAAATTGGGTTGTACTTGTTGTACATTTTTTTGTGTTTGTTGATCTAGACAACCAATTTTGTTTGAGTTGATATGTTAATCCCCGCAAGTTTTTGATTGCTTATTTCCTTGTTTCGGGTGGTGTTTAGTCTATAGAATGTACTGAACTTGAGTACAATCATTGTCTTTTGTTTTTATTTTATTTTTCATGTAATTCTTTTAAAAATACGTTTGTGACAAGATTGGTTCCCGCGGCAACCATGCCTGTATTCTTTTTGGGAACATTGCATTGGAATGAAGCCCTCTTACAATATTTGAAACAATCCTCTCGGCGGAGATGCCATGCTTGTGGGTATATGTTCAGCTAAAATCGCACTGGTTTCTGGGGGGATTTCAACTTGGTTGGGGGGCATGAAACCACCCCTGTTTTACCGGTTATCTTAGATCTTTATTTGGACTCCTTGCTATGGTTTTACTAGCCATAATTGATTGTTGATGTGGGGATATTTGCATGTCAACTAAACAATGGTTGTCAAAGTCTCGAAAGTTTTGTTGTTTTTTACTTCTCTCCTAAGGTGAGCTTCATGAATTTTGTTATATCCCTCCACGACTTCTATTAGCTAAAACACTATTGATGTGTTATTTTCTTGGTTTTTTTTGTAAATGCTTCAAGAAACATGCCCCATGGGGTACTCTTCCTTCACTTTAGGTGCTAGGTCTGAGGGGCAGATATTCTTCCAATATCATCTAGGACTTGCACCCAACCTCATCTCATTGAACTCATGATATGCTGGTGGGCCAGACCATGGAAATAATGGAATGCTAGTGGATGGCTTAACACTCCAACTTCACAAGTGAATCAATGCCTAGTTTGCAAGGGTTTTTTCCATTTAAAGTTGGTAAAGGCTTTAGGATTTTCAACTTGATTGATGATTAAGACATATTAAATCTATTTAAAGCTTCTAGTTAATTTTGTTCAATTACTGTTGTTGATTTAATTCTATTGAGAAGATTGTTAATGCAGTTAAGTCTGAGGTATTTTCCTTTAATTTCATTAATTAATTGATCACTGGACATTTGTTCTTGTTTTTATTGATCTTTTTTGAGTGCATTTTTGGGTTAATTGTTAAATAGGCATGTTGAATTATTAGTTAATTGCAGTTCACTATTTCTAAGAAAGTCTGAGAATCAGGATTTTTTTATCTTTTCTTTTCTTATCATAACTATGAGAAATGCTTGTGTTTGTTGTGCACATGTACGACATCCTCTTAAATTACATTCACAGTGAAATATACTTCAAATTGCATATTAAGGCCTTTCATCTCATACATTTCTCTATTTTAATCTTTTTTATCCTCCCATTAGAAAACAATCAGTTTATCCTATCAAGGCCCATCTCATGGCCCTCAAAATTCCATTCAGTTTCTCACTCTGCAACCCCTGTTGGCCTTTCACATGTTCCCTCTCTCCCATATTTGTATTCCTCTCTCTGCAAATGCTCCTGGCTTCTGTGCCTCCTCTATAGTTGTCATGCAAGGTTGTAGGTGGTGATTGAGTGTCTCAGAGAATATTCAGGCAGCAATAATGTCTGGAGGATCACCTGTAGTTTCACACGATGATCACGATGAAGAGCAAGTTAATCTTGATGGAGATGTTGAGCCTGAAGAGATAATGGATGATGAAGGGGAGGGTGAAGGAAAGGAAGAGGAGGAAGAAAAAAATGGAGAAGAAACAGGTTTTCATGTTGAACAAGATGGAAGAGCTCCAAAAGTATCACTAGAGAAACTATCTGAAGATAACAATGGAAAGAATGATTGCCATGACCAGAGCAATGACAAATAAGAAAACGGAAAGGATATAAATGCAGATTATCTATTGTCTCTTCCTCCACATGGATCTTAGGTTTTCATAGGTAGTCTTCCCTGTGAGGTTTCATAAGAAGATTTAAGAGGTCTTTGTGAACCTTTCGGTGAAATTTACGAGGTAAAACACTGAATTTTTTTGGATGTTTTTAGGTAGAGTAAATTGGTACAGCATGAATGATTGTGTACTCAATTAGTTATTTTGCATTGAGTATTTGTTTTCTTAAAATAAATTCTTCTAATGAAAGATGAGAGAAAATTGGAGAATAAAGGTTATGCATTTTTGATATTCACAACCAAGGAGTCTTCTCTTAAGGCTATTAAAGGTTTGAAGGATATGGAGTGGAAGGTAATGAGAACAATTTTATGTTGAATTGTACTTATTCAATTTTGCTTCTCACTTGTATAATCTCATCTATGATTTTCTCAAATCTTATGTGTCATTGACTTACAAGGAAGAACTTTACGCTGCTCCCAATCACAAGACAGAAACCGACTATTTATTGGTAATGTACCAAAAAGTTGGGACAAAGAGAAGCGTGAGAAAAGCATTGTTGAAAATAGTCCTGGGCTTCAGAGTGTAGAATTATCGAAGGTAATGTCATAAGCATTTGTAGAATAACATCTTAGAATTTTCGATTGATCAACAATTCTTTTATCAAGTATATGGTATGTTAGGGGTAGGTATATTTATAACTTTATTGTAGAGCATACTAATTGTTCATGACTAACTGATTTTATATTTTATAAACAAGATCCACAAAATGAAGAAATAAATCATGGATTTGCCTTTGTTGAGTATTATAATCATGCTTGTGCTGAACATGCGAGGAAAAACATGTCAAAGCGAAATTTTAAGTTAGAAAAAAAAACCCCAACAATTCAATGGGTTGATCCAAAGAATATAACTAAGATAACAAAGGTATGATAACTCCTTTAGTTGTAGATTTGTTCTACTGAAGATTTGGGTATGCAACTGTTTTTCTGTTTGTATTTTTCCAATAAGTCCTCTTACTAAAAGTATCTCTATAAGTGTGATTTTGTATGCAAATGTTTTTCTAGGCTTGAAAATTTATTCTATTAGCAAATCTAAAGTCTGTTATATAGCAGAATTTGTATACAATGATGTTGAATTAATTTCTTGTTGTAGTTGTTGTATTTTTAAATTGTGTTAAACTTCGAATGCTTGTATTTCTAGGTATGAGAAGAATTTGTGAGATAGACTAAGTTAACCAGTCAAATTTGTTCTCAAGTTTGTAACGATTTACATGCTTATTGTATCAAGTGACTATACCTTTGACAAATTTAAAGTCCTTCCTCAGGTTAAGGCTATTTACATGAATAACTTGCCTAAGTGTGACATAAGAGCAATTGAAAGAACTTTTCAAGTGTCATGGGGAGATTAGTAGATTTTTTCTACCAGCTCCAAAACCTGGACAAAGCAAAAGGGAGTTTCAATTTGTTCACTTTGTTGAAAGGGAAAGTGCATTGAAAGATGTTGAGTAGGAAGAAAAATATGAACTTGAAGGTAACCGTGATTGATTAGATATAGATGCACTCCTTATAATTCTTGTCAAGGGTTGTACCTTTTAAATTTTAATGCATTGATGTTTAGTGTGTTGCACATTTTAACAAATTATTTGTTATGATGAGGTAATGTTTTGGAGATTTCTCTTGCGAGGCCTCAAAGTGAAAAAAACACAAATGAAGGAGCATATTTAGCTCAAAGGGGAAGTCTGTTTCCAAGTTATCAGGTTCAAATGGGCTTTGGCTATGCTGGCAACATGTATGGTGGTGCTCTTGGTACAGGTTTTGGGGCAGTAGGAGGCTATGCCCAGGTAAGATGTATGTCAAATCCTATATTGATTGTGCTATCTAATTAAGAAATTGCATAAATTGAAATCCATTTCTTGTTTGTGCTCTCTATTTGACAAACTTTTAATGCCTTTGCTTTCTGGTACTATGAATTGCCATTCATAATTTCATCCTCATGCTAAATCTTAATATAGTTTGGAAAAATATCATGAAATAGGGGAATGGTTTAACCAAATATTAAATTGGATCATCAGAACTATGTTGACTAAAGCTCTTGCTTCCTTCCATGTTATGCAAACAATGATTTATGGTAGAGGGCCAACTCTTGTAGGCATGGACATGGTACCAATGATTCATCCTGACAGACGTATTAGATATGTATTGTAAGTAAAAATTGTTGTCATTTCTTATAGTTTCACACATTGTTTCCCCATGAAATACATATCCTGGGGGAACCCACTGTGCACTTTCCCTCATTTTGAGGATGGTACCCAGGGAAAGCATGATTCCGCAGAAGTTTGGGGATTTGTCAACACAGGGCTCAAGACCAAATGCACTTGCAGGAATTGAACCTGGGTGGGGTGGATAACAATTATTCCTATTGGTTGTGGAGCTTGATTATCTTCCTGATTCAGATCTCTTTTACTTTCAGCTGTGTTTATACCCCATGAAGTATTTACACCCCAGAAGTATGTACACTCTTCCACGCAGGGGAGTTCAGAGGGGGGGTACCCCCTCTGCGGGGTCTGGGGGGGCTATCCCCTCAGATGGGGGGTCTGGAGGCAAGCAGGACCCCAATGAGGGTTCGGGGGAAAAACCCCTGAAGGAAAAATTACCTTGTAAATGTATATTGTAATTTCATTGTAAATCTGGACCGTTCATTATAAGGTCGCAGATCTAATGATAGAGATCATGTTAGAGTTTTTTTCCCTAGAAGGCAACCCTCTTTTATAAGGGAAATGTATTGCGGGGATGGTTGATGGCGAATATGGTATTCTGAGATAGGAGACTATGAGAGAAAGAAGAGGAAGTTACAGTGGGTTTGTTGTAGTTTGTATGCCTTCATATGTTGGATAATAATAAAGAACCTGACAATTTCTTTGGTGGATGTAGCCCACACTGGGTGAACCACGTAAATCTGTGTCTCTATTGTATTGTGTATCTTCTGTATTTTGTTTCCGCATTTGTTTTATTTTATTGCTCCATGGTCCTGTTTTTCTAGCAATTCCTCCCAACCACCTGAGCTATACCCAATTGACAAGTTTCATACAATTATTTGTATCCTCATTCTATATTTGTTTTGGGTGCAGACAACAACCAGGGACTCAAGGAGCACATCTTGCACCAAATAGATCTGGTCGAACTGGCAATGGAAGCAAACAAGGTAGTCGGAATAATGGGGGTAGACGATATCGGCCCTATTGATACATTTTTAGCCTTGTAAATCTAGCATGTATACTTCTTGGTTGAGAATATGGGTTGATGACTCGTGGAGATCTTGCTTCAAATTGTATGGATTATTTTTCTATTCTGTGAGCAAATTGCATATGTTGTGTTTTGAATAAAAGTTGCAAACATGCTTATGTGTCATTTGATTACATATTTCCTTGCTCCCATTTGATATCTCAAGAACAAAAAATGTTAAGATAGTAAACACTATTGTTTTCTATTATTGTTTTCAAGTAATATTGATTGTTAAGGTTACGGATAGCTAGCTGAGTTGTGGATTAATCTTCCTGTTTGGTTTTATTTGGCCGCAAAAGAATTTTTTTTAATTGCTATATTGTTGTTATCTTATTTTTTTCTTCTTAACTTAAGTAATGTTTTATCTGTATTATTGTAAATCTCTTCTCAACATTTAGTGTTTTATTATTTGTTTTAGTTATGATCTCAAATTAAAAAGCCTAAGTTGATTGGAAATGAACTTGTCTTGTAATTTTTTATATTATGCATTAATGGTACATTAACTCAATATATCAAAAATATTATAATGCAAACAATCATTGTTCATTGTAAACAATGATCAAATGTATATCGGATTATGGAGGCATTGAATGGAGAGGAGTTATGTATTTGTCTTATTTTCGGGAATTGTTGTTGGGTAAATACTAAAAATAGTTGGAAATGGAGTTGGGATTTTATTTGGTTCGCATTGATATCAATATAGTGTACTTGGTTTGACGGATCATATCCTCATATTCATTTTTCTTTGTTTTTGGTTTAAAGGGATTTTTTTATCAAGTTAGATAAAAGTGCATAAAATACAGGGTGGGATGGTCATAGGAAACTCTAAAAAATAGATATTGTTTCATCACCAATATCTCACTGTAAATACTTCCCCATAACTTTGATTTTTTCAACCAAGTTGACGAGATATCAACATTTTTTTTCTTATTTTTAAGACTTTCTTATATTATGTTTTACCAATTCCATCAAAGTTCTAAATCTTGTACTATTCGTTTGGAGGTTGTACTATCCCTATGGTTTCTCAAGTTCTAGGACAGCTGGCAACATGGTAATTGTGCAATAGTTTTGCAATAGGTAGTGAATTCCCTTATTGAACCAGACCAGAAATATTAGTGTTACCAACATCTCGATAATATCTCGATGTTGGCGATATTATCTTCAAAATCAGGGTCGGTGATATTTTCCAATATTTGAACATTCTTACAATATATTTTTTCATTCTTATGACATTTTCCGATATTTTATTCGATGTTGCCAATATTTTTGTTTTCAGACCCTCGACGATATTTTTTCGATGTCGATGTTTGCAACACTAAGAAATATACAAGCACCAATTCCTAACAACAGGAACAACAAGGTTTATTTTCAAGTTCTTTAGCAGATAACAACATTAACGAACAATATACAATCAAGAATGAACTTGTATTCAATGAATAATATCCAACACAGTGTGTAGTTACCCAATGTCATGTGTAATCCTCTGATCATGTGAGTATGCTCCAAGTTGTACTTGTCTGCTACTTCCACACTAAATCCTTCAAACTCCTCTGTTGAAATGCCCTTCATGTTAACTAGGGTTGCATCAATAAAATTGTGGGTGGCCCCACTATCAATCAATGAAGTAATCCGGTGTTCCTGTACAACCCCTCTGATCTGGAAGGTGTGATACTTGTGAACTCCTGACAGTGTGGCTATGACCACTTTCTTATGCTCCTTATGTGGTGATTCATCTTCTTTGACTGCACTCTAGCGGCTTCTCCTTAGGGTTATTGTGTGTCTCTTCCTAGTTATGGCTTGTTTCCTCATCATCTTCTTTGTCAAAAAGTACTTCTATGTAATGTGCTTTTCCTTTACCCTTGCACCTGTGCCCCGACCCCCAGGGGTCCCTACATGTGAAGCAAAGCTTCTTTCATCTATAAGCTCTCTTCTAATATCCTCATCCATACGATCCTTCTCAGTCCCATCTTTCTAGAATGAATTGTTATCCGGGTTTGGGGGGAATGTAGGGTTTGGTTGGCCCTTTTGTCTTTGATACTGTATCTGTCATGTCAAGTTTCTTCATAACCGCATCCTGTAGTGCGGTTAATTTGAATGTAACGAACCTCCTCGTTACGATGAAAAACCTCTTATAGAAAGTGCAATTTATTTTTTTGTTTTTTTAAAAGTGTGTGCACGCATGTACAAGGGAAACAAACACATTTGACTCTACGTCACCACACGACAACTGACAAGACACAACAATGATGAAAACAACAAGATGACGTAAGACGTGCATCAATTAACTGCATGCATTTAACAACGATCAATCGACAATAAGTAAGACTGACTACCCGCCCGTCCTACCCTAAAATGGTTAGGACCTCCATGACACATAAGCAACGCTCAAGACCAGGTTCCCATCGATTTTAACCATTTAAGGTCTCAGGGCTGGCGATTGTTCTAAGGAACATGGAGGTGTCTACATCCTGCCCGACACAAGAAAACCAAGCACACAGAAGGTTTACCAACCAAGTTCAACATTATTTAAGATGAACATCATCCCTTATTTACTAAATCAGAATAAATTGTTGTACTTGATTCAAGGACCTTACGCCATATATGTTTATCAGTAACAATAAAGGTTACAATAACACTACCATAAAACACATTATATATATCCCATTAACTTTGCAAAAATAACAATCCCATTACATCTTATGTGTTATCCATCACAATAAAACTATTGTATCAATGCCACAAATGACAAACCCTGGAAATACCATGCCATAATAATAATCATATTATGAGATAATGACAACTCTGAATTCAAGTCTGTTTTATCAAGGTCAAACTCCCAATTTGACATAACTCACCTCTACTTCTGGCAGCTATTTAATTCATAACTTAATCATATAACCAATCGAAATTTAACCATTTATCAATAAAAGCATTTATACTATTATAAACAGCTTATTATTTTAATACTAATCATCACTACCAAGTATATATAATTTATGTTACCTTTATATCTATAAATTATTTTACAATAATTTAATAATCTCAATGAAAAATTTATCATTTAGCAAATAAAAATTCAAGCTACCATGTTTATTCATCGTTCTAACAATTCCTTTTTCTAGTGCCATCTAACAGTCTCAAATATAAAAATATAAATAAATTCCTTTCCCAGTGCTATCTAACAGTCGTAAATTATAAAAATATAATTAAAATCTTTTCCCAACACTATATAATAGTCTTAAATTATAAAAATATAAATAAAATATTTTCCCATTGCTATCTAACAGTCTTAAATTATAAAAATATCAATAAAATCCATCGCCATCATTCTAACAAATCCTTTTTCCAGCGCTATCATTCTGCGTTAATCATTTAGAAGAGATATGAAAAGAAATTACCAACTCAAGATATCGCTTGATTATTCAACCATCTAACCGTATCTCCTTGCCCGCTACCAATAAAATAATTAAAAAGGCGAAGAAATAAGCTTTTTAATATCTAGTAACCGAGTAACAGAGCAAGGCAAGGACGTGGCATTCAAGAGGTAAGGCAACTAAAGTTGTTTTCCCTTTTTGGAAATAGAAAACTTTGTAGAGGGAACAAGCCGGGTAAGAAGCCATCAACAGTTTTAAAGGGCATAACGTCGTGCCAGACTCATCAACGTTACGCAAGGCTGTCAGCGAGAAATTAGCAATCGCTGTACTGTGCGCCAGAAGGGGGGTTTGATTTTTTTTAAAAGAAACTGTCAATTAAAAACAAACGCTACTGAGACTCATCCGAGGTTTTTTAGTTGCTGCTGAAATTATAAGGCAGGGGCACTGTGCAGAGACGCACCAGGAAGGGTTGCTGGTAGGAGAAACAAGGGAAGGCAATCATGGTCATAACTGTGGGCAATGCAAGGTTTGATCCCAGGCAGTCAGTGGAGAGTACTCCCGCACGACCGTACAGTCCTGGGCACAACGGTGGTGAGACGAGGTGCAATCGCTGGCAACCAATCAAGTTTCCAAGTCGTGGTCTAAAGTAAAACAGTCACACACAACAGTCGCTACCACCCACTCGCCTCAGTTGGCCTCGAACAAAAATCATAAGAAGTGGTTTGTGAGTTCATGAATTCTATAAATTGATTTAACAAAGCAATTCATGGACGCGTTTTACAGAGTTTAAAAAAAAGCACACTCCAATACATATTGTGGTGCCTGTAAGAAAATTTACCAACGCTATGAGGGGTGTACCATTACAGAAACAAGAACAGGGTGCCACTCGTGGCATGCATCACTAATTACCCTTACCCCATGACAGAACCCAACCCTGCTCTGAGAATTTAGAAGAACAAACAAAAACCATGATCGTAGGGAAGAAGGTTGTGCCTCTCAATCACACGCGGGCCTCTAATGTTTCTCTAAAAATACACAGTCCAAAAAAATTGAATCCCTCTCCCACTATTGACTGCTAAAGTTTTGGCCCATAAATTTAAGGAAAGATCTAGAATAAAATTACAACACTATACAGTCCCTAAAATAGAATCCCGATACTCAATCCATTGCTAAGGTTTCGGCCGTAAAAAACTAAGGAAAACATTCCAGGAAGTGATAGAAGGAACAATACACAGTCCCAAATTTAATTTGAACCACAAGATTATAAAAATTTAACGTTTCCAAGTAAAGAAGGGATGCATGGCCCAACAGAAAACACAATCCAAGGATACAATAAATAAAACACGTCTAGGAAAGGAATGATACTAGTCCTATTTTTAACCACAAACACTTAGAAAAAGGGAAGAAAAAAATCACAAGCAGAGGTTGAGATTTAGGGCTCAGCATCGCTCAACCATCCAAGCGTCCTAAAATCCAGAAAACCACCCAACGCAAGGCTCCAAGGGAGAGTTCATGAGGTCCTGAGTGAAGGAGTTCGCAATGGAATCTTGATGCGATCACAAAAACAAAAATTTAAAAGCAGATAAAACCTAGAAGGCACCAGGGGTTGCACAACAGTAGATAAGGTCCCAAGAAAATTTAAAAACACAAGGGACCGGTAGAACATCCATAAATCAACAGGTGTAACTCTCACAACACTACAAAATAAGGAGAAGCATGCAGATGGAACAGGAATGGATAAGGGTTTTCGTGCTACCGGAATTAGACTGTAGGTAAATTAAATGAAGGGCATCTACTCAAGCAATGGAGGCCATAAAATGCAGAAGGATGAAGTCTCTCTTGGGCGATTCATAAATCCATACAAAGACAACGAAAAACATGGCAAGAAACCAAAATTTCTTACCATCTAAATGCAAATCATCATGCAATCAACTAAATAGAATTACGAATTTTTAGATGGGCGTACCTTAAGCAAAGACAAAGGTTCTGCTGCCGTTGTTCTGCACTAGTGCTCCATCCCGCCCCACTCGTCGACCGCCAAGACTACACCAGTACCTCCCAGCCAATCTCTAGGGATGCTCTTCTTCCCCCTTAGCCCCCGGAGCCACAAAGGGGCCACACACTATTCAGATGGTACGTCTAGCTCCCAGCTCGCCTCGCAAGGCCGAGCTACCACTCTTATCCGAGCTGGAAAATCCCAACTCCTCACAAGTAATCAGTCAAGTCACAAGTCTAGCAACGTAACGTTACGCTAACAACCGATCCCCTTCTTCCTCATCTTCCCTTTCTTTTATAGAGTTTTTAGAACCTCCAACTTTCCCTAAATCACATTTAAATTAAGTTTTAATAAAAATATTATGAATATTCTCCTTTGCACAAGTGTAGTCCATCCCCCTCTTTCCTCCAATAATTATTTTCTTTAAATTTATTAATTGTCTCATTTCCCTCACTCACCTAGAGTTGCTCCTAAATTTACTCCTAGATGTTCCTAGATTCCCTTACAGGTTTAAATACTTTCCCTAAAATGAAGTTGCTAATTTAGTTCATTTTAGAAGGTTCTTAATTGCGGATTCCTTACTATGTTGACCTCTCTTTTTACCATAAGTTCCCCTCCCATTCCTTAGTTTCCTAATTTTTATTATTCCCTTCTTTCCCCTTTTATTAGGGCCAAAATGGCAGTTGCGCTATTTACTCTTTTCCTTTTATTATTAATTTGAAATCCTTTTTTTTTTACACTTTCACAAGTTAAATAATTTATTTCTTCATTACAATTTAAAACCACGGATTTTAATTAAATTATTAATCTCTTCATTTTACCCAAAAAATTTATGAAGACTAAAACTATTACTTAAGTGGTTTTTAGTTTAAGTTTTTATTTTTATTTTTATAGGGTCTTTTTCTCAAGGTTAAACAAAATTTTACCCTAGAGAAGTTTTAGACTTAGGACTTAGATTCTGAACTGGGAGACAATTATTTAGGGAAGTATTTTTATGAATTTCTTAATGTGTTAAAAGTCTTAGGGACATCTAGGTTTGTTCCTTCATCAATATCAACACGATGTGCCCTTCAAGATGCACCACGTGCTCCAAGGGTGCCACTCGCCTCGTTTGTTTCTTTTGTGCGACGTGCCCTTCAGGATGCACCACGTGCCCCAAGGGTGCCACTCGCCTCTTGACTGATTGGTAGACATCAATAACCCCTGGAGTCAACACTCTGCCAAGTGAACTTGTGGGAGACTAAGGGCTCTAAGGAATAAGGCCCCCACCTTATTGCACGCCCCTTAGAATCATCATGAGCGACTGTCGCAGTCTGCCCTCGCGGCATCATGGGTGCTCTTGAACTAGGTAATCGTTAACCTACAATTCGAGCCACGGTGGGAGTGCTAGTAGGATATGGCAGGGCTTCTGTCCACACCTCTCCCTCAACCTCTTTGGAAATCGTGTGTGGCCCCTTTACTCCATATGTGAGTCTGGTCGGCAAGCTATCGTCAGCCTGCATCATCAACAATCGTGTCAGAACATGTCCACATCATATCATATAATCAAATGTACTAGAATCATAGTAAACAATCAACCCCAAAAGCACACTCCTGACTCGATCTAGAGTCCAAAGGGTTTTGTCGATGCCTTTGCATCCTCAAGGTCCAAAACCCTGCACACTTAGTAAAAACCAAGGCAATAGCACCTGTCTATGTCAATGCAGTAAAAATCATGTCATCTATCATAGCGTGTCATACTTAATTACAAATGGTTTAATATCATAAAATTCTGGATCACTTGCGAGCAAGTTTCCTCAAAGAATAGGTTTTCTCAGTGCGCCAAAGCGGGATGTTACATACACCCCCTCTTGGTATAAACTTCATCCCGAAGTTTCATAGTATAAATGCCGAAATAAAATTATCATAGTATCATAAGTCTATCTATCAAACAAAAATGGAAACTGCTAGTGTATATCATATGCGTCCTCCCAGGTCGCCAAGTGCGGAATATAGCTGTCCCACTGGACCTTGACCTAATCTATCGTTCAACGTCGTAACTATCAAACACGATGATCTAAGATGCGGACCGGCTCAGCCGTGAGCGCTCCCTCGTCCGATACCTGCAAGGAACTCATGTCAATCACATGTGTAGGATCACTAATATAATGTCTCAAAACAGATACATGAAAAACATCGTGCATATGCCTCAAAGAATCAGGCAAGGCTAGTCGATAAGCCACGGGCCCCTTTTTCTCCACAATCTTGAAAGCTCCCATGAACCTAGGAGAGAGTTTAGCTCCATTTCCAAACTTGATCGAACTCTTATGTGGTTTAACCCGCAAGAAGACTCGATCACCGATCTCATAACTATGGTCGACTCAGTGCGCATTGGCATAACTCTTATGTCGATCCTGTGCTTCTTTAATTCTTTGTCTTATGGTTTGCATTTGCTCTTCCATCTCTTGGATCGCTTCTAGTCCTTCTAGGACCCTATCCCTAAGCCGATCCCAACTCAAGGGGGTCTGACACGGTCACCCATAAAGAAACTCGAAAGGCGCCATCTTGATGGTGCTCTGGTAATTGTTGTTGTAAGCAAACTCTACTAGTGGCAAGAATTCTTCCCAACGCTTTTTTTTATCCATCACGTACATGAGAAACATGTCTTCCAAGGTTTGTTTCGTTCATTCTGTTTGCCCGTCAGTCTTCGGGTGATAAGAAATACTAAATTTAATTTGGGTTCCCAAGGCCTCTTGGAAACTCATCCAAAATCATCCAGTAAACACCGATCCTCGATCGGATATAATCCTCTTAGGCATGCCATGTAGCCTCACAATCTCACTGATGAAAACTCTCGCTATGTTAGGTGCCTGATACGTCGTACGCACATGAATAAAGTGAGCACTCTTCTTCAGAGTGTCTACTACCACACAAATAGAGTCATGTCTCCTTACCGTCAGTGGCAATCCAACAATAAAATCCATCAAAATAACCTCCCATTTCAATTCCGGGATGGCATGTGGTTGAAGTAATCCTGTTGGGTGTCTATGTTCAGCCTTTACCTGCTGACAC
>ML785646.1:233744-247300 GCA_009831015.1 Picea engelmannii | reverse complement strand
AATAAAATAATAAAATTTAAAACGACTTAAGTAATAATTGTGGGTGTTCATAACAATTTTGGTAACATGAAGAGAGTAAGAATTAAATAAAATGTATGGATGTAAAACGTAAAGAGGCAATTATTACTTTAACTTATGATAGTTTAAAAAAAATACTAAATTAATAATAAAAGGGAAGGGAGTTAACTTGCACAATTATCATTTTTTACTCTAATAAAAAGGGGAAAGAAGGAAATATAAAAATTAGGAAACTAGGGAATGAGGCAACATAAAAAGGGAAAGAGGGGAACTTAAAGTAAAAGTGGGAGGTCAACTTAGTAAAGAATCTACATTTAAGAACCTTCTAAATTGAACTAAATTAGCAACTTCATTATAGGGAAAGTCTTTAAAACATGTAAGGAAATCTAGGGACACCTAGGAGTAAATTTAGGAGTAACTCTAGGTGGGTGAGGGAAATAAGACAAATTCATTAATTAACGAAAATAATTAATGGAGACACATGGGGGATGGATGACACTTGTACGAAGGAGAAATTTTAGAAGATTTTTATTAAAACTTAAATTAAATGAGATTTAGGGAAAGAAAGGAAGTTCTAAAACTCTATAAAAGAGAGGGAGGAGAAGGAAGAAGGGATCGGATATTAGCGTAACGTTATGCTACCAGATTATTGACTTGATTGATTTACTTATGGGAGTTGGGATTTCCTAGCTCAGAGAGGAGTGGTAGCTCGGCCTTGCGAGGCGAGCTGGGAGCTAGACGTACCATATGGATAGTGTGTGGCCCCTTTGCAGCTTGGGGGGCTAAGGGGGAAGCAGAATACCCCTAGCATTGGCTGGGAGGTACCAGTGAGGTCTCGATGGTCGGCGAGCGGGAAAGGCATGGAGAGCGCGGACACCAATCGAAGCGGGCAATCAAGCAAAGTTTCACTCCTTGATTGGTAGAGTAGAGTGCATTAGGATTTATGATTTAGATCTGCATGTGTATTGGGTAATCTGGATGGAAGAATATTTAACTTCGATCGGTGTTGGATCTCGTTGGATTGAATGGTTTTTCTTTATTTACTTACTCCGGTGAAATTTTGTGGATTTATCATTTTTGTAAAAAAAATTACTGTGTAAATTTGAGTAAACTCTAGCCTTGTATTTATCATTTCATATCTATCCCTGGAACAACTAAGATCACTGTGTAAAGTCACACTAAAAATAAATAAATAAATAAATAACTTGTTTTTGGCACACTCTTTTTGTAAATCTGTTACCCAAGAAAACTCGTTCCTAGCATTTTTCGTTTGTAATAAGTTACTGTGAAATTGTTTCCGGAGTTCGAAATTTCTGTGTATTTATCAGTGCATCTCCATCCCCAATTTGCAACTCTGCCCCTTTGTTTTCTTTTGTCAATTTCATGCTTTGGTCAACAAATAAGGATATTGTGGAGATCCTGCATCGGTGTTAGAGTGCCACAGATCTAATTGTTGTGACTATTCCATTAATCCATATTAGATTTTTGGGATAGTTTCACAAAATCATAAAGGAGTCTACCACATAGATGATTGTTATGTGATATCTTGAGATCATGGAGCATGTATCATTTTTTTTCAAGGGAAATGCATTCACTGAATGGACCCAGTGGTTATGCCAAGTTTTACTGCTACCATTCTGGAGAACTGAAGAAGAGATCATGCTTCTAGTCGAATCCCATGGCTCTGAATTGCAGTCCAGTCCTCAAAACCAAAGATTATGATTTTGTCTTCAGCTTAGGAAGTGGTTTGGTCCATTGTTGTTGATTCTTTCAAGGGGATAGATGACCCTGATATACCCATTGTTTGAAGATTCAGATAGTGTTTTGAAGTTTTATTGGAACTGTGGCATGAGCGCTTGCATGCTCAAGTGGTGGATGCCAACATTTAATGTGAAGACTGAGAAAATCGACATAATCCCAACCTGGGTGAAATTGATGTGAGATCTAGACTACCTGAGTGTGTTGGTTAAGAAAATCATTACCTCAGGGCGTTATAGAAGGGTTAATCCAAGCGCTTTAACTTGTTGGGTGTTTAACCTCTATAAGTTGATTGTTAACACTCAGCGATTCATTTTGTGTGACCAGCAGACCTGTACCTTCAATCCCGGAGTCACTGTGCCTTAAATCTACACTGTCATTTTCTTTTATCTTACACTGGATTGACAGTAAAAGTTTGTCTTAAATGCGTGAGATTTACTCGGTAGCCGCCTCCTTTTACACAATGATAACGTTGGTCTTACCCACAGCCTCACACACCAGTTACACACAGCGATAATGTTGGTTGCATATGTTGGGTAGCGACAATGTTGGTCGCCTGTTAAATGTTGGACGCGATAATGTTGGACGCATTGTACATGGGTTTTAGCTCCGTGTGAGATCCCTCCTCGTGGCTTGTTCTAGGTGTTTACACTTAAACTCCTCTCTTGGTTCTTCGGGTGCTTGATATATGCCTTTAATGGGCGCGTTACCAATGTTGAACACTCCGACCTCTAGACTCGAGCTCAGGTAGATTGTTGGGCCCAAACTTTTGGTAGCGATATATCTGGAGGCAGCATATTAATTTAATGGAGGTTTGCTTTTAACTAATTTAATGGCAGGCAACCTATTAATTTAATGGCCCATAACATTTTGTGCTTTAAACTAATGCCTTGGGGAGTTTCCTATGGTATTTACCTTCTCGGCTCTTGTAGGTGTATGTCCTTTTTCTTTTCTTTTGGTTTTTTTTTCTGGTATCTGTAATTTTCTGATGCGTTGACTGTAGGTTGTTATTAACATGCATATATGTTTTTCTTAAATTTTATCATGCCGACAGGGTTTTTGCGCTTTCCTTCTACTTTGATCACTCTTCTAGAACCTGTACTCCTTACTCCAGTTGTGTGTTAGGTAAACCAACGACATTCGAGAACCCTACTTTGTTGCTTACTTAAATCAAGTTTATAGTGTTAATAAGCATGATTTAGAATATAAAGGATTATTCAATAGAATATTGTTTTTAGGTATATATGGCTTATTGATAAACACATATGGTTGTTATAATAGGTAAATGTAATGTTACTGTAATGTATCATGTTGTAAGATGTAGATGTAGCGTGGTGGAAAAATAAAATAAGTGTAAATGTTATTGTTCATAACCCCTAAAATGTAATGCGATTATCATTTTATTGCAAAGTTTTTATAAAATAAAATGTAATGAAGTTATCATTTATGGTAATGTTATTGTAGTTTTATTGTTAATGATCACATATATGATGGAAGGTGATTGTTATCTTATTGCAAGGTGATTGTGATATAAATGTAATGTTGTTATTAATTATGGTATGTTATTGGAATTTAGTTGTTATTGATAAACATATATAAGGTAAGATCCTTGAACTAAGTATCATAAAGTATTATGATTTAGTAAATGAGGATTGTTGCTCATTTTAAATAATGTTTGTACTTGGTTGGTCAACCTTCTGTGTGCTTGGTATGCTTGTGTCGGGCAGGATGTAGACACCTCCATGTTCCTCAGAACAGTCGCCATCCCTGAGACCATAAATGGTTAAAATCAATGGGAACCTAGGCTTGAGAATTGCTTATGTGTCTTGGAGGTCCTAACCATTGCAGGGTAGGACGGGCGGGTAGTCAGTCTTATTTATTTCGTCGGTTGATTGTCGTACCTTACTTGCAGTTACCTAATGTGCATCTTAGATCATTAGGTTTTTGTTGAAATTGCATGTGCCACGTTTGTCATCGTGTGACGACATAGAGTCGAATGTATTTATTATCCTTGTACACACCTGCACACACAAAGGAAAAAAAAACATTACACTTGTTATGAGAGGTTTGTCATCGTAACGAGGAGGTTTGTTACAAATAGGCCATAGATTGTGATTATGGTTTTCTTCTAGATAGGTTACAGTGATTGATTACAGATCGAACTAAGATATGTTGTGTTGAAACAAAGGCAATGATTCTTAATACAACACTGATTTGTTATCTATGAAGTTGTTTATACGACTGTATTCATCATATTCAAACATTATTGGGCTATGATTATGTGCATAGCTCATGTTAGTCATGTAAGCTTAATATGGAGATACAGTAATTTCAAATAAGGATAACAACATATCAAACACACATAATTTTAGCTATGTATTACTCTTAGTTATTACTATGGATTCAATACTATCTATATTATGCTTATACTTATCCTTGTTACACATCATAGAACATGAACAAATCTTCTTGTATGAGTCATAACCCTATATTATGGTTAGATCATAAACGCATAGAGTAGAGATTCATAAGTTGAATCTAAAGGTTGTTTTTTATTTTTATTAGTACTGAGTTAGAACCAATCCCATAAATATGAAAAGGTATAAGAAGTGCATACATGTAACATATGAGCACAACCAGTATAGGTCTTATTCATATCCTATACTAGGAGTAGAACCCTAATCAATAAGAGTGCATCATTAGTGTCATTATGTATTGAATATGATGGAACTACTTCTAAGCAAAGAATATAGTGTAATTCAGTGTGTTTGCGGGGCTTGTTGTGGTCTCATATCATATTATCTCATTACTTCATCATGTTCAACCCTATACAGTTAGCTGGTATGATTACAACAGGTCTGATTCATGGTTATGTACACTTCCTTTATCCCTATTGTTTCCATGATTGTAATTTTTAACTAAAAATTTAAATTTTTTAAAAATTTAAATTAGCAATACTATTAGCAGAGAAGTGGAGTTTTTCTCAAAGTTGTACTTATTTTTCTCCTATTGCAACAACTACTATAGACATATTTTTGTATTTCAATCTTTTTGTTAGGTCTGTTAAATATTGTGATATGTACTAGGTCCTTTATGGTGATGTTTCTTTACAATTGTTGTCAGAGTCTAATTTTGTTCAGTTTGGGCACTATTCAGGGTAGTGGTATCCCTATAGCAGTCATGCTTAGCCCTTGGTCTCACTGTTTATAGTTGGAATAGCTAGTCTGTGTCTTGCCCTAAAGTTTAAAGTCTCTTCAGGCCTCTGTCTATTTTCTGCAACTCTATCTATTTGCTTAGCGGTTGTATGGATTTCCTATGGAACTCGGCCTTTGTTGTTGGTCCTAGATCTACTTATCCTACTGCTTGAGGTACTAAATGGACATGGCCATATTCGTCCCTGTCCATGGACAAGGACAGGTTTGAATTTGGGCATGTCCCTATACATGGACAGGGTCGAATGAGGCCTTGTCAACATGCTAAACAAAAATTATAAATTCTAATTTTGAACTAAAAATTTAAAATTTAAATACAATTTAAATTCTAAATTCTGTAATGGTCAGTGTAACACATAGCCTTTACTAAGCTAAGGGACAGGGCCATATTCGACCCTGTCCATGTAAAGGTACAGGCCTGAATTTGTGCATGTCATTGTACATGGACAGGGCCGAATCTGTTAACATTCTAAACAAATTTTCTATATTCTAATTTTTAACTAAATTTAAATTTCCTAAAAATTTAATATTTAAACCTAATTTAAATTATAAAATCTGTAATGGTCATAGTGTAACACATAGTCTTTAATAAGCTAAGGGACAGGACCATATTCGGCCATGTCCATGTATAGGTACATGCCCGAATTTGGGTTTGTCACTGTACATGGACAGGTTCGAATAAGGCCCTCTCAACAATCTAAAAATAAACTCTAAATTCTAATTTTTAACTAGAAATTTATAATTTAAACATAATTTAAATTCTAAATTCTATAATGGTCACAGTGTAACACATAGCCTTTACTAAGCTAAGGGACAACGCCATATTCGACCCTGTCCATGTACAAGTACAGGCTCGAATTTGGGCTTGTCATTGTACATGGATAGGGTTGAATAAGGCCCTGTCAACAATCTAAAAATAAATTCTAAATTCTAATTTTTAAATAGAAATTTAAAATTTAAACAAACTTTATATTCTAAATTCTTACTAAGCTAAGGGACAAGGTCATATTTGGCCCTATCCATGTACAGGTACAGGCCCTAATTCGGGCCTATAACTGTACATGGACAGGGTCGAATAAGGCCCTGTCAACAATCTAAAAATAAATTCTAAATTCTAAATTCTAATTTTTAACCTGAAATTAAAATTTCCTAATCTAAATGTACCTGGACCAAATGCCCGCAAATCCAACGTCCGCCCGCCCACAGCTCCAACGTCCATAAGATCGCTCGTCCACCCACCCACAACAAACTCCAAACACCAAACATCAAACGACATCACCAACACTAACAAGCGTGATGTGCGGGTATGAACTAACTAACAATTCACAAAAAATATAGCAGGCACAATGTGCGGGTAATATATAAACCATTTTTTGGTCGAAAGAATCTTTCGGCTGAAAAGTTCTTTCGGCCAAAAGATTATTTTGGTCGGAATATCTTTCGGCCAAAAAGAGGATACCAAATGAAAAATAGTCGTCTGGCTAAAATTTTACAAAAAAAATCAAGGGTGTCGTCACAGTACTGTTTGATTTGACATTCAAAGGTTCGACCGAAAAAATAGGACTTTCGACCGAAAAAAAAAAAAATAGTTTGGCCGAAAAAATGTCTTTCAGAATTTTGGAGACCTAATTCTCATGAGAGTGTTACCCACCTTCATGAATTCACCCATAGGTTTATCAACCTTGACATAGACCAGATATCGAAAGGCTTTGTTACCTTCACCTGCATATGCGTTGAAATTGACCTTAGTCAAGGGCTACCATAGGATTCTTATAGATTGGACTGAGGATGAACCTTACACGTAGATGGTCGATTATGAGAACACTGCCTTCAGGTGTCTCTCATGTCAACAAACATGGCACCTTCAGGAAGCATGTCATTTATCCACAACCCCATTCTCATCCCCTAGAGCACGGAAAAGGGCTAATGGTTGGCAAGGCCCTAAAAATTGTAAAAGTCGCTCGAACTCTTCATCTAACAGCAAGCAGCATCACAAAAACACTCCAGCTCCTCCTCCTTCTACAACACCATCGCAGTCTCCAACAAGTGAGTAACAACCAACTAGAGACTCAAAACATGAGCCTTCGGCATCAATACAACATCCTGAAGCTTCAAAAATTTTAACTCCAAAACCCAGAGTTCATCCTTTGCAAACTCCCCCTAAAAAGGATGAATTGAATGCCATGATCATGGCCACAACCCCGTTCTCAAGGGCTCAGAAATGTCCTCATGAATCAGATAATTCAGACATTGATAAGGGCACCCTTAGCTTTTGCAACTCAAGACTCTAGATTTTCCTCAGACCATCTAGATTTGGTGGTGAAGGCAATTGAGCCTACTTGTTCCTCTGGTTGGATTGATGTTCGTAAGAAAAAAGGTGGAAAGGATCCTCTCTGGTCAACAAAATGACCCAACCCTTTATCCTTGTCTTTGTAATGTTTCATCTTGTTATGCCCATGTATTATTTATGGATCTCTTTTAGCATAGGTTAGTCTTCAGTGTTCCCTTGTTCTCTTTTAGGGAGTCTTTTTCTCATCGTCTTGTTCCTTACGGGCAAGGCTATCAACAATTCTATATATCACTTTGAAATTTTTCTTGATGGATTAAAAAAATTCTCATCTAACTTATTTAGAAAAATTGAAAAAAAAATTATATTTATAAAAATATATATAAATATTCAAATAATAATTTGAGAAAAAAATTAGAAGATTTTTTTTTAAATTATCACAATTATTTTTGAATCAACATTTAACACTAAACCATTATTATGATCCATCTTCATGAAGAAGGAATGAATTTCCTTTATAATGATGTAACATAATGATTTGATCCTAAATATCAATTCAAAAATGAAGAGGATAATTCCAAAAAAGCATTTAATGATACAAATAATGTTATTGATCACAAAAGTATAAGACTTAAAAAAATCATATATATATATTAAAAAAAATTATAATTAAATAAAATAAAAATTTAAATTTTTAATTTAAAATTTAAGATTTGAAATTAAAAAAAAAATCATATTTTTAAAAATATAATTATTAAATATTTTTTATATATTAATATAAATTTATTTAAATTTGGAATTTATTAAATATTTAAAATTATTATTAAAAACACAACTTATTAATATTTCAAAGATTTATATTAAAATAAATTTATATTTTTATTATTTTTTAAAATTATATGGAATTTAATTTTTTAATTTAATTTATTGATGGTGATAGTTAATATCCATTCAAATTAAATTTGGTTTATCAATTCCTTATTAAAAAGTAATGAATCACTTGAATTTCTTTAAAAAAAAAATTATATTACAAAAAAACAGTGAAGATTATGTGATAAAAAAGCAATGAGGATTACCATAGTTTTGATGAATTAAAGATATTTTGAAACTGTGATTTAATTTGGGTATATGCAAGTCATTATAAGAGAAAGTGTTTTCCATTTTTAACTCTCTAAGTATCACAAAGATGACATTCTTTTAACCCATGATATTTTGGGAATTGTCCAAATAGCACTTTATCTATGTAAGCCTCAATTAATTTTCATTGAAATTTGAAACAATTTAATATGCTATTTTCCATATCATTTATAAACTAATTTACTTCTACCTAAATTATTATCCTTCAATTAATTTACTTCTACCTAATTTACTTATAAACTAATTTAATTCTGCTATTTAATTGTCTCCTATCATTCTTCATGATAATTGTCCGGTGGGGACTTGATCTTTCACCTTAGGTATTTCTCATTATCCCTTGATTCAGTTGACTCTTTTCTTGAAATCCGAAAATATTTACAACAAAAAATAATTTCACCTTAGGTATTTCTCATTATCCCTTGATTCAGTTGACTCTTTTCTTGAAATCCAAAAATATTTACAACAAAAAATAATGATTAGTGTAAATTTATATTAACAGATTTTTAAAAAAGGCCTTTTTAAAACAGATAGCCAAGACCATATACAATATATCCAGAAGAAAAAAAAAGCTTTTCGAAACCTTAAAAAAATGAAAAAAAAAAACATTTTGAAACCTTGAAAAAAAAAGTAACGGATCGAATGATTCACAACATCAAAACCCATTTTAATCACTTACACCATTTCTAACAACGGAATTGGGTCGCACGGATGATCTATTCAGCTTTTCTTTTTCGTTGCATGGTCTTCTCGCTTCAACATTGAATGATTCGACTACAGTGATGAAGGAGATTTTACTATTCAATAATGCTAAACTTACTCAGAAATAAAGAAGAGTAAAAATGTAATGCATATGGTGAACTACATTGAGCAGAGAGTCTTCAGCATGGATGTCGAAGCGTTAGCACAAGCAGAAACAGCAATAGAAATAGAGACGACAGTAATGGAAGTAGGTATTCGCCCTTTGTCCTTCCTTATAAACATGGCCTCCAATATAGGATAACTAATTATCACTATGAAGCTGCACAAAAGTAACTGCAAAATCATACTGTCAAGAGTCGAATACCCTTCTCGCAGGATTCGTGCTAATCCACCCACCAACGATATCAAATTTATTACTGCCAAAGTTGCTGGTGGAACAAACATAGGAGATGCCACACCAAACTCAAAAATTTCTGGCTCGTATCTTTTGGCTGCTTCTCTGTCCACTACTTTGCTAGTCACCTCGAAGCCCGTCTCAGATAGGCCAATCACCTTGCAGACAACTTGGAGTAGACCAAAGAGACAGGATGACACGCCAAATATCATCCACATCCTCTGTTCGTTCCACCAACTTTTAAACGAAACCCCGATCCACATAAACTCAATCAGACTGTACCCATATGAAAATACTGATAACGATGCAAAGAGAATGAACCATGGATTTGAAGCCTGCCCATTGGCAACACATATATAATGATCAGAAGGAAAGAGAGGATTCCCAAATGATATGCTATTTGATTTGGTCTTTGGTTAGTGATGAGGAAGAGAGGAAATTGATCAGAAAAAAAATACCTTGGGAAATAATGATACACCATTGAGCATGAAGAGGGAAGGAAGTAAACCGTAGCAAAGTATGTATAAAGAAGGCGGAGCCATTAGACAGTAGAAACCGTAACACATTCTCTGGGCTATACTTGTACGTTGAATTCCATAAACATATGGGCAAAACTTACTTAAAAAAAACTCCAGATAGCCAGAAGTCCACCTTTTGATTTGAATGAGTGTGTCATTCAAGTTCAGAGGGGCGCGACCCAAAAAGGCTTTTCGCCTTGGAGTGCAGTAAATAGATCTCCATCCTCTGCACTGTATAACAAAACCTGTCAATCCATCTTCTATAGCACAGCCATAAAGCATCCCAACCTGCAATATATAAACTTAAGTTTCAACAAAATGTTTTTGATATGAATATTATGTATCGGAATGAAAACTCAAAATGGAGTTGGAATTGCCTCTTTGCCCCACAGGGTGTTTTCTTCGTAGATGCATTTGGCAAGATCCCCTGCATCTTTCAGCATCTTCGATGGAATAGCTTGGGCTTTAGAAGTGCAGTAGTCCTTAAACAATTTCGAGGCATATAGACTTCCGCTTAAGGCATCCCGGCGGTGAATGCATCCAGTGCCTGCGTATATTGGACCGTCCAGACCATCCATTCCTTTCAGTAGGATCTGCAAATGAAGATTTACAGGTTAGGTTTTAATCAATGTATGATTGTATAGCTTAATATTTAAAGAGTTCCGTGAGTGGTCGACGGTTTTGAGTTTCATGCAGGATGCCATTGCCTCTATTGCGTGGCTCACTCCAGGTCTCTGAAAGTTTTCCACCAAGGTATTTTTAAAAAAAAACAAGATCCATATAATACTCACATCAAAAGTCCTCCTGTGTTTGCTTGAATAGAGATCATTGTTTGAGATGTCATAAAAACTCTGAGGAAATTGGACATAGGCAAACTGGTGACCTGTTTTGGGGTCCATGAAAAAGCACATGGCTTGACAAAGCGCTTCAGAATTGTTGGTGTACATGTCGCAATCAAGAGTGAGAATGAAGGGAGCATTGCTCATTACGCCAGACACTCTAATTTGCCAACATTACAAATCACGTCCTGTCATCTTCAGCGACTTAAAATAGATTTTATTAATCGATTGCTTACTTGTTAATTAGAACAGTAGACTTGAAAAAATATTACCAGAACATTAAGAGCACCAGCCTTGTAATGGTGGGGAATTCAAGGTCGCTTCTCACGCGAGACATATATAAGACTGGGCAGATCATTACCTTGAATGTCCTTGTCCTCTCCCTTCTCCAGTAAAATCTGCACTTACAAATAAATGACTCAGAGAGGAAGACACATTTGCCAAGAAATTCGAATATGGTGACCTAATCTACAGATGTTTAGCACGGAAGAAGTAGATATGAAGTAAAGGTTCAAAATACTCAATAAAACTGATGACCTGAATTATACTGGGTTGATCTCTCGAAGAGTTTCCAGAAGTCCAGTCTTTGAATCCCTTGTGTAGTTTCTGTATGTCTTCTGGAACACTGCCCATCTCCACAGCGTTGTTGACACGATCCTTCAATTCCAAGTACATTTTCTGGTAGAAATTACGAAACAAAATAAAACAACTTAGACTATATACACCAAATACAGGATGTGCAGGAAGTTAAAACCAGAAATAATAAGTTTGAGGCCAAGCAAATGCAATTTTCGAATTTTACTAGCGTACCATCATATTTTTCCATTCTCTCGTGAAGGACAGATTCTCACTTTCCGGAGCACAAGCACTTGAGAAATATGCCTCTGGACATCTGTCTTGAATGGAGTAGTTATAACAAAATGAAAGCCAAATCTTTGCAAAACATGAAGCTTCGAAGAGAGCATAAAATGTAAGCGAGGATCTTCCATCATCAGAAACATAACAAGACAGTTTTCCCATGGGATAATCTAAAGCCATAGCGGACAATACTGTATTATAACAGTCAGTGGAGGTTCTTTGATGGGATCAGCGGTGCATATAAATATATCCACAGGCGGTAGATCGCTCTCAAACCTGACCATTTACACAGATTAGTTAATATTGATTTAGCATATCCATAAAACTTTGCAGATAATAATCATATGCAATTGTGGT
This sequence comes from Picea engelmannii, assembly GCA_009831015.1. Taxonomy (NCBI): domain Eukaryota; kingdom Viridiplantae; phylum Streptophyta; class Pinopsida; order Pinales; family Pinaceae; genus Picea; species Picea engelmannii. The sequence continues at coordinate 235,223 of ML785646.1, read as the reverse complement.
TGTGCTAGAGAATAGATGATCAAATTACCTTTGAGAAAGTAGTTGGGGAAAGACTTTTCGCTCAACTGGGCGCCACCTGAAGGCCTGCTCCAAAACCCAAGAGTAGGCGAAGCCCAGTTCCGCGACAAATACGAGGATCCATGGCCAATAACCTTCACTCGGCATGTACACAATACGATAATATATGAGACCCATTATTGCAACCATGGAGGAACAGGCGTAAACTCTGTGTATCATGGATTTATTTTCCAGTGTGGCATACAGAGGAAGGTCCTTCGGCTCCATAGGCAACTTGCTTCAATGATCAAAAGACAGTGAAGGGCTGTAAATTTTATTATTAATTTTTCCAAATCTTCGGCCGTTCTTATCAAACTGCAAGCTCTCATAGTTATCTTATTTGTTTTACATGGAAACGATAGATTCCCGGTGGAAAAGGCACTGTACAAAGGTGTAAAATATGGATGGAAAATAAGTACTCATTACAGAGTATTGAATGTTGTGTATATACCATTGAATGTTTTGTATATACCATTGCATCATATATCATCCAATGTTGTGTATATACCATTGAATGTTTTGTATATACCATTGCATCATATATCATCCAATTTATAAAATTTAACAATACACCTTCAACTACTTAAAATAATTTAATTCTAATTCTAATTATGCACCCTGACACACACACACCTTCACCTACTTCAAATAATTTTAAGACAGAACATTGACATATATACAGCAGATCCGTATTCCAATGATAAGACACGTCGTAATTCATAAACCTCTCTGCTTCTTTTAGCGCTTTATGCAATTTCACCTGTCAAGTTTAACTTTGCAATTACGTTCGGCTCCACCCAATGCCAATACACCAATCCACCTTCAGCCCCGCCCATTGGTATATACATCGACCTCGGTTTTTCTTTTTAAATGAGCGACGTGGATTTATCTCAAACTTTGGAGTAGAGTTAAATGTTAAAGCCATTAAAAAGAAAGACCGGTTTTTAAATGATATTATATATATATATATATATATATATTCTCATCTTATGGTTGGTATGGAATAAGAAATCTATTAGGGAATCTTATGGTTGGTATGAAATAAGAAATCTATCATATAGGGATTGGAGGTATAACTTATTACATAAAAAACAATATCTTCTTATATTAGGCTTCATAAGATAGATCCTCTTAATCAATACATTTGGATAGAGATCTAGAACTTTAATGCTAAGAAAATTTATATATTAATTCTCTTTTTTATTAAAACAACAATTTAGATAAAAATTGTCCCTATAATACTATAGAACAAGACAACATAAAAAATGAAGGTAATATCTGTTGGTCCCCGGTTTTGACCATGCTCTTTGCCTATATTATATACCACAGACCTCCATTTACATGCCAGTACCACCCTTTTGACCTCATTTTGACATAATCAACATCTCCTTACCATTCAAAGGGGTCACCTAAGGTATCTTT
>ML785646.1:107540-186244 GCA_009831015.1 Picea engelmannii | reverse complement strand
CATAGGTTTTGGTAAAGCCTAAATTCCCATTTGTGGGAGAAGAGTGAATCTCAGAGAATATATTGGATTTAAGGTTCAACTACTTTCTTAAATACAGACAACCTTTATAATGAATCTCATCATTATACCAAGAGTACCTTGGAGAATCCTGAGAATCCTGTTGCAATTGTTGGATCAGGCTATAAATTTTGGGATTGTGTAACCATTCCTAATGAACTGCTTGAATCCAATTGGATACAATGAAAGATAGGGAAAAGAGGGACCCTTTGTCTTCATATTTCTTTGAAAGAGAACGAACAACCACATTTTATTTTCCCTTATTGTAAATGATCTCATAATCATACCCAAACAACTTGGTCACCCATTTTTTTTTCTCTGAGGAGATTCTTTGTTTCAGAAAATTCTTTAGGCTACAATGATCAATTTTAATTTGGAAGCATTGTCCCAATATATAAGGACGCTAGAAATCCACTGCACGTAGAATAGACAACATTTCCTTTTCATAGATTGATTGGCCCAAATGTCACTATGAAATTTGTTTGCTAGTGAAATCCAAAGGTCAGTCATCTTGCATGAGGACTTCCCCAATTCCTTTCCCCGACGCAACACATTCCAGGAAAAAATTATTGGTGAATTCTAGTAGTGTGAGGATAGGAAGCTTCGGTGTCCAACTAAATGAATTCTTTTTAAGGAGAATAATGAGAGGAGTGGTAATTTTTTCATAATTCTGAACAAACTTGCAATAATAGCCCATTAAATCCAAGAAACCACACAAGATTTTAAGAGTTCGAGGTGATTCAAATCCTTCATAACTTCAATTTTCTTATATCCACCTATACACCATCATTTCCGACAATATGACCCAGGTACTCAACTTCAAAGGATCCAAAAGCACATTTAGATTGTTTGAGAAAAAGTTGGTGCTTAGATAGTAGATGAAGAACTTGATCCACATGGGCGAGATGGGCTTGCCAAATTTTACTATAGATGATAATATCATTAAATAAAACTAATACAAAATGACAAAGGAAGAGATGAAAGAAATGATTCATGAGGCTTTGAAAAATGGATGGAGCATTACACAGGCCAAAGGGCATGACCAAGAAATCATAGCGACCCTCATGAGTTCTAAATGCAGTCTTGGGAATGTATTCTTCCTTCATACATATATGGTTGTACCCAGAACGAAGATCAAGTTTGGTAAAGTACTCAGTACCACTCAATTCATCCAAAAGGTCATCAATGACAGGGATGGGAAATTTGTCCTTGATTGTAATTTTGTTGAGGGAACGAAAATCAAAACACATGTGCCAAGTGCATTATTTATTGAGTACCATGACTACTGGAGAAGAATAGGGATTGGTACTCAGATGGATAACACCCGCATATAGAAATTCTTGAACAATTTTCTCAATTTCATTTTTTTGGACAAAGGGATGACAATAGGGGAAAACATTGGGAGAAAGATTTCCTTGGAATATAGGAATGGAATGATCATGGATGCCACAGGAAGGGGGAATTCCATGGGGGGTGTTAAAAATATCTTTTTGTCGGGAGAGTATAGATTGGAGGTCAGGATACATAGAGGGTGTCTCAACGTCTTGAATAGAATGGAGTTGGGAAATAATTTCAGAATGACCTTTTTTTAGTAGTTTTTCCATTCAGTGGGAGTTGATGATCTCAGGTGATCCTGTTGTGATTCCTTGGAACTTGTATTGTTGTCCCTAATGTTGGAATTGCAAGGTGAGGTCCTTAAAATCCATGGTAATGGGGTAGAGATTGTGTAACTATTCAGTGCTGAGCACTATCTCACAACCTTCCATGTCTATAGAAAACATATGATATTTCAGGTGGTACTGACCAATTTTCATGTGCACATTTTCCCAATGTCCCCCATATTTCATGACCTAAAAATTGTTGACTACATGGATATAGCAATTAAATCAACAATTCAACTTCTGGAGGGTCAAAGGGAGGAGTAGGATCATCTGCTTGGGGTATTTCTTCAATAGGGGAAACATCAACATCCTCATCAGAAAAATCCTCATAAATAGCCATAAAAATATTTTTTTCTTTACACTTGTACCCCAGAAAATATTTATCATCACAATTATAGCAAATTCCCATGAAGTGGTGTTCATCCATTTTTTTCCTAGTTAATTTTTGGACCTTAAGAGGAGTAGCAGGAGGGACAGGATTTGTGGGTGGAGGGCGAGGAGTAAAGGAGTGTTTTTTTGTTTTGGGGGAGACAATCTATTGTTCTTCTTTGGGGTGTTTAGTAGCTTCCAACCAAGTCTCGGGGAAAGCCATGAGGACCTGGGTGTGGATTTCATCCTTTATTCCACTGATAAAGCATTCCCTAAAGAAGGCATCGGACATGCCCTCTGTTATGAAAACCAAGTGATCAAAGGCGATTATAAAGTCTTCCATTGTGCCAGACTATTTCAACTTGGTCAAGCGACCTAAATGGTGGGTGTTTGTTTCAAAGTGTTCATAAATTTATGCCACAAGTTCTGTCCAAGCAACATACCCTTGGCATGCATTTTCACTCCATTTCCACCATTTCTAGTGTTCACGATCTAGAAAGAGAACACCATAATGAATTCTTTTCAACTCATCAGTAATGCCATGCAAAGAAAAATAATGTTCCATTTGAGTGACCCAGCCTGTGGGATCTAACCCATCAAATTTATTGACCTCAACTATGGGAAGATGGGGGTCATGATGAAAGGAGGTGGAATGAAAATCCATACATTCAGCACCATCTAAGTGTGAAGGTTGTTCAGATGAGGGATGGGCCTGGGATTGGTTCAACACTATGGTGAGAGTGGATTGGAGGTAGTCAAATCGACCATGGATGGTGTCAAATCCGCCCTTAATTCAGTCAAATTCACCCTTAACTTGGTCAGTGAATATTTCAACTCGGAAATTGAATGAAGCATGTTTAGAAGTCATTTTCTATATGGTATCCTTGTGCTATTGGGTTTCATCTTGTAGGTTAAGGATTTCTTGTTAGCAAGTGGCGACCATTGGTGAGTGAAGGGTGTCAAGGAGGGGAAGTGGGTACACGGAAAAAAGGATGATAAGTGACATATACCATGGTGATCATGGGTAAAATAGGGAGAGGTGGAAAATTGATCCGGATTATGCTGAGAAAAAAATGAGATATAAATGAAATATAGCAGAGAACACATAAATGGAATGAAACCCAACTTCTATTAATGAATAAAATAGAAAAACACTATAGAACATAAACTGGATAGAATTGCGGTAGCTTATCTCTGAAGAGAAAGAGATGTTGGCTACACTCATTCATAAATCATCATTTCTTCACACTTAGTTGCATGCTTAAAGGACCTCCTTCACCTCAATTATATGTGAGAGAGTTAGAGGAGAATAATTCCCATGATGCATGTGGGATAAATTGGTCTAAGTTTACAAAATTTCATAGGCATGTAAAACACTAGGACTTCTCGGGATGTCACCCATCCTAGTACGAATCTATCCCGAGCATCCTTAACTGTGGAGTTCTAATGAGATTTGGTGCATTAACGCTATGTTGTAGGCATGTACATAGGACCACTAGGAAATCATTACATGATGTCTATAATTAACAAATGGAGATGGAATTACATTACATTCCCCATCAAAAGGGTGAATATCATGGTATTCAAAAACACAAGCTCGAAAACATTGATTCAGTGGAAAAGGTGGATGGCCACTGAGATCATCTGGAGCATTCCTCCCCCCTAGGAAGCAATGGTCCTCATTGCATCAAGTTCCCTTAGGAGATGGGGAAACTTTTTTTGAATTTGAACCTTGGTGAGTTGCTTGCCTTGCTAAAGTAGTTTTCCTTCTTGTACTTGGCCTATGGAAGGATGTCATGAACCTATTGGTGGAGGTGTTGGATCTGTTCAACAAATAAAAATGCATGATATGCCTTGGTTTGAGTGTGGGAGGACTCTATCGGTGAAGATGCAGCAAGAATAGATATATCAATGGGGGCTAATGGTTGGAACCCCAAGCACACCGGAAAAGGGCCATGGTCAATAGAGCTATGTTGAACATATGGAAAAATCTCATTCTCAAGAAAGGAGAATCTATAGATTGGACCATTGGGTAAAGGAGAATCGAGCACCAAGTCAATGAAATGTGGGACATGGTAGTGCAGAGACACCCCCATAGGTGAAGTAGAAATATCTTCGTGCTCCTCTACAACCTTGTCGATCTGCTTATGTTGGATAGAAAGGTCTTGGGACAAGGTTGTAGTGTTGCAGTCACCTTCTGTTCACCTTCTGACTAGATCATGAAGAGGTAAAACTTTGTGATCTGAGATATTACTTTGTAACACTATTTTATCGAGAAAAATGAAGTGGTAGTAGTCGGAGCTACCTCTGGTACCCTATAGAGCTGACCTCCCAAAGAAACAATGACATTGTAGGGTCAATACTCATAGATAGAATAGAGTTTCCACATATATGGTTTTCCTAAAATAACATCACAAACTTCAAGTGGAGAAATATCTCACAATACCTCATCCTTTAAGGGCTTGATTTCGTAGGATAGGTGGCACTGTTGGTTGACGTTGATGTCTCATAATACTAACTCAACCATCTGATGGTGTATGGTTGGGGGTGTGGCATCATTAGCAGCTTCAATATATTGACAACCTCAACTGAGATAAGGTTCTTCTAACTCTCGTTGTCAACAATGAAATGTATTTGGGTCCCCTTTACCCACATCTATGAGTGGAAGAGGCACTCCCCTTCCTTAGGCTTCTCTAGTTCTTCTGGTTGTATTGTTTTGGTTGCAATGGTAGTAGTGGGTTCTGCATCAATGATATGTTTCTCTTTATTGTTCTTTAAATCGGATTCCAACTTAGATTCTTATTCTTTTTCTTTGAGCTCATCCACCAATGATTGTTTCAAGTGACATTCAATGGTGTTGTGTAAGGGGATTTTATGGAACTCACTCCACTTTCCAGTGTCTTTTGTAGACTTCCCATCACCCTTCTTAGCCAGTTTCTTTGATTGATTTTATTGATATTGACTCTCCTTTATTTTTCCTTCATTTTTTGAGTTAGGGTTTCCTTTTCCATGCTTATGTTGTGGCACATTTGCAAACTTAAACTCCTTCTTATTCCAATGCTTGAATCTCTAATCAACTTTGACTACATATCTATAAGCAACTCCCAATGAGGATATGTCCAAGAAATCCATCTATGTTTGAATGTTCCTGTACAGACCACTACGGTATTTCAAAACCAGGAGCTTCTCGAAGTCTTTGATACCTAGCTTTGAGTGCAAGCTATGAAATATTTAGTGTACTTCGGCACAATTTGGTCCCTTTTCTAACGCAAAGTCGTCCATCTCATGTATCGGTCATGATAGTTTCTGATAGGGTAGAACTCCTCCTTGAGGGCATATGAAAAAGATACCCAAGTGGGTTCTCTCTTGAATGACATAGATTCATCCGTGGTGTACCTCTCTCAGTAATCTTCTTTTGTTACAGGCACTACAACCCTCCATTTTTCGTTTGATCCTGTTTACCTCCCTAAAAATGGATCCCCTTATCTTTTGAGCCTAAGATAAAGCCTCATAAGTCTCCCTCTCCATCTCAATATTATTTTGATAACTCATGTTTCACTTGAAAAAACAAATGTCATAAATACTTGGTGTTACAATCCAATTTTGAAATCGACAGAGTTACTTCAAACTTTTTTGAACAGTTCGGAGGAGTTACTTCAAACTCCTCCGAACAGTTTAGAGGAGTTTTTGTATTTTTCTCCGATATGAAACGTTATCGCAAGAGTTAGGAGAAACTCCTTCAATATGTTTGGAGGATTTACTTTCAACTCCTTCGAACACATCGTGATAGTTACTCTCTTGACTTCCTAACTGATCGGATAACTTTCTCTTTGGCCCTACGATTAAACCGACCCCAACCACTGCAATTAATGTCATAAATGATCGTTTGTCTATATAAATGGAACGGGGTTAGTTTTAGTGTTATCCTACCATTTTCAAGTGAACGAGGAAACCTGAGGTTAAACACGTCGAGATGAACTTCGTTCAAATCTCTCACCTATCCATACTCACCACGTGGCGACAGGGTCTAGGTAAGAACACCTCACCTCTCTTATATTCTAAGGTTAGGGTTAGGTCTTTGTTATTGTTATTTTTTTCCTTGTTCCTTACTCCCTTTCCCTAGATCGATAATCCTCTTCCCTGCTCCTAGTCAATTCTCTCTTGGCCACACCCCCCTTTGCAAACCTTACAATTTTCTTAGAGATTTTTCCTTGCCACATAATGAATGATCAGTCATCCCCTTTTCCTTCACCACGACAGACTTTCTCTACACCCTAGAACTTAATCCTTGTGAGCCCTGAAACTTTCCCCGAGCACATAGACCATGATCTAGAAGACTCTAGGGTTTCCTCATGTCCCTCTAAACTCATTGTGGTGTTTCCCTAGTTCACCTTTCCATTTTTTCAAAAAAAAAAATACCTAACTATAAACCGGAGAATTTCAAATTAACTCTTTGAGCACATCACATAAGTTATTACTAACTTCTCCGATGCACTTGGAGAAGTTAAAATATTTTCCTCCGCATATTTCATAACCTCTGGAAACAACTCCTCCAATAATATCGGAGGAGTTACTTTCAACTCCTCCGATAGTATCGAAGGAGTTACTTTCAACTCCTCCAATATGATCGAAGGAGTTACTTTTAAATGCTTCAAACTCCTTGATACTGTGACAGTTCCTTCCGATGACAGATCAAAGAAGTTAAGAACAACTCTTTCGATCTCATCAGAGGAGTTGTTACTAACTCCTCTGATGCAATCAGAGGAGTTGTTCTTAACCCTTCTGATTTGTATCGGAGAAGTTGTTTTCTTGATCTCTGATTTTCCCTTTTAAGATGGTGCCAATCATTTCAACCTATAATCTCATCAAAGGACTTGAGCATTGTCTACTATTAATCTGACACCTACAAAGACAGCTTGCTATGTATTGATAATTTCAGTAATTCTTATAATTGTTTGATCATTTAGTTGTATTTCAAATAACATGCTCTAAAGTTATCCTTTTGCAGGCTCAAACATGTCACCGTGGAAGAAGACAGCAATGAAAGAAACAAGGGTTGATCCCTCTAGCAGCTCCTAGCAAACAGTAGAGGCAGAAATTGTCAGGACTATATATTATGATACCTTAGGACTTTTCGAGAAGGATGGAGAGACATTAAAATGGGGAGAACTTTATTATATGTTCAAGAAAAAAAACTTATTTGTGGAGGCAGAAGAACCAGATGAACTCCAGGCATTCAAGAACATCATAAAGTCAGGAATTTTCAGGGTGGCAGCACATCCAATGGTCTTCCCTTCTGCAGATGCCATTTCATGGATTTTGAAGAACATAGACATAAATAGTCAATATGTCTGTAATGGAAGAAAAGAACCCATAGATTTATTCAGGCCCAATTATTTGGCTAAATTTTATCATATTGAAGCTGGGAACAAAAGACTGGATGGTCAACTCCTCAGCAAATTGGAACTTACACTAAAAGATTTATTCCCCGCATGGTACAAGGAAGATAAGCAGTTCAAGTATTGTCCCAAGAGTTGGTACCCTACAACCAATTTAAGGAGACCTTACCAATATATGGTGGCCATGATGTGCAGGTTATATGAGGAACCAGATGCAACTCATTTCCCACTATCATACATACACCTAATTTATTTATGTGTTGATGTTGGGGTTTCATTCAATTGGGAATACATATTGTCTGAAAATATCAAAGTTGTCATCTCTGTAGTTACACAAGAACAACCGGGAAACTTTCCCAATTTCCATATTTCCTCGTATCTCCTGGATATAATGTGTACAACCCATAATTTCCCAAATTTGGGGTGGATTTGGTTTCCCATCGATGTTGCAATCCACATCTATTGAAAAGTGCTTTGGGAGCACAAATACCATACATAATATCAAAGGATTTGCGAGCACTTCCTTGCTCCCTTATATGAATTTATCTTATGCATCTCCCCACCTTGTATGATAGACAAAGCCTTAGCAGTCATAAGAAGGATCAGGGACTGGAATTTGATGGAGAACAGTACCTATATAATAATATATGGTGCGATCAAACCACCCCAACTACTCCCTTGGTTCGTTCCTAACAAACTTGTGCTTCAGGAGGTAGCGTATCAAACTATCATACATGGGGTCAGAGGAATGCTATACAGATCAAAGAAAGCAATTTTTCCTCCACTACCTCTATACATTGGGAATTATTTCTTTGAGAACACCAAGCAAACTCAAACATAAGTGGACATCTTACTTTCCTACCACTTTGGAGAGGAAATATTCAGGAGGCACGACCCTAAGAATATCATCAAAGAGCACTTCAATAGCATGAGGCTCCTGTATGAATACACCATTGAATTCTAAGAAGAAGAGGAGGTGCCTCAAAATGCCAGAACTTACGACCAAGTTATTTTCAACAGATGTGGCCAGCTAAAAGGAAGGATTGTTGATGAATAAGTGGAAAGAGAGGAAGATGAAGCTGAGATATATTCTCCCATCTCTGTCTCAACTCATTCAAGTTCTAATGAAGAGGAGGAAGGAGCACCAGAAAATAAAAAGAGAAGGTGTTGAAAAGGAAGAGCGATGCTAAAATTAAAAAACAATTGAAGCCGACAAAGAAAAGGCATGAGTAGAATATGAAGCGAAAGCTAAATCTGAGGTCAAATAAAAATCTAAGGCCAAAGAAAAAGTTGTTGCAGAAAAAAGAAAAGGATTTGGCAGAAGCAGCAAGAATAGCAGCGGAATTAGCAGAGAAGGTGGCAAAAAGATGCAGTGGATAAATTTGTTGAAGAATAAAGATAGAGGAATAATACAGAAAACAGAGAGAATGACACACACCCGATGGAATTGGATATCCCGGGTGTTATCTCCCAATAAAAATACCTTTTTATTCTTGTCTTAGGTGATAGTTTAAGTTTTTAGTATCTTGAGTCATTTAATAAAGTGTGCCCTTCATTGAGTCTAGTCATCAATTTTGAGTCATGTCACATGAGGTTTATAAATGACTAAGTGGTTGTCATGGTCATTTTCCTAGGTCACCTTGGTCAAACGATAAGTCATTTCCTTCCCAAAACGTGAGTCATGGGTCATGTAAGTCGGTTTTTATCCATTATAAGTAATCATGTATCTCTCAAATCATGATTTGAATTTATGTCTATCATTTTCCTTCATGATTATGAGTTTGTAGTGCATATGTGTACTTTTGTACTAGGAGCGCTACCAACTTAGCCTTTGTTGTCAGTGCAAACCATCATTTTTTCATAAGGAACACTACCAACTCGGGGGGAAAGCTTGTTTTGAATTTTTGAAAAGTTGCAAGCTAAATACTATATCAAGGAGGATTTTTCAGGATTCAGAGATCATTTTCAAACACCTGAGGTTGTTTATAGAGTCTCAGCTTGTCAGCAAAAGGGAGGTTATCAAGGTTTGCTTCCAAGCAAGGCTTTTGGTTTTAAGTTTCTAATTCCCTCTCTGCAAAAGTGTTTACAGTAGGTGCTCTGCAACGATGCCTCCAAGAAAGGATCATATTCCTAGGAAGAGGTCAGGATCTCTGGTCAGATTTGATCCCACTGAGACCACTCTGATCAGGCAATATGCCAACAATGTGGACTCATTCAAGCGCATGGGGTGTTGGATATTCTGCAACAAACTTGAAGGGAATCACCTCGAGGTTTCTAGGGATTTTGTGCAGAACTAAAAGAGTGGAAAGACAACAGTTGATCCATGTGACAATGGATCTAATTGTAGAAGTAACAAAGATCCCTAGGACAAGGGAACAATGGTTCAAATCAAAGTGAATTAAAAATGAAGATCGGTGCCAAGACAGGCTCAGGCCTGAGCATAAAGGAGTTGATTTAGTGAAGGGTGTCCCTAGGAAGTGGCTAATAGAGGAGTATGACAAACTGATATTCATCATTCAAAGGTTTTTCACATGTGAAGGAAGATACAGCTGGGTTTTGCAGTACCATTTCAAGCTCCTTCTCCATTTCACTGGTAAGAAAGAGATATACTTACCCTTTTTCCTCTTCATGATCTTGCAAAGGATGGTTTCATTTGCACAAAGAAAAATCAATAATATTCAAAAGTCTATCTTCCACCATGATTTAATAAAAATTATAGTCCTTGAACAGTTGAAAAAGGAAGGGAAGGATTGGCCCACCTTCTTATTTGTATCAAATTATCACATTGATTTTCCTACTTCTCCTCCTAAACTCAAAACCCCTAAGAAGAAGACTGCAACACCTCCTATTGACTCCTATGTCCCATAAACTAAGATACCACAGTCCTCTGCCCCTTCTTCTCCCTCATTTGTAGTAGCAAAAGATTCTTCCCCCTTTTCTCCTACACTTGAAATAGCTCAGCCTTATGCTTTTTTTTTCCCCTCTGCATCTCAAAAACCTCAATCTTCTCAAGACATTATTCCTCAAAGACCCTCACTTGTCCAAGTTTATAAAAGAGATAAGTGGAAGGGAAAATCCCAAGAAACAATTGTTGAAGATCAAGAAAAGCCTCTTGTGGAGCTCCCTCATATGGAAATTGAATACAATCCTCCAATTATCCAAGCTAAAGTTGACACACCAGCTCTCAGAAGGTCCTCAAGGAGGAATATTTTTTTAACAGAGGAGTATCTTCCAAGAAGTGATATGGTAAAGCCTAGTGCTGAGTTGTCAAGACTCAAAGCTTCCCCCCTTGAAAAGGAAGCATTGGAAGCCATAGTTCAGTTGAGAGAATATCCACCAAATTCAGCCCCAGAAGAAGAGAAGATACCTACAAAGAATTGGGATAAATTGTTCAAGGATGCAAACAGACAGCTTAAAGAAGTTCAGGAGAAGAATCAAAAGTTACATCAAGAAAATGTCACACTTGGTAGACAATTGTCAAGCCAAATAAATGAACTTGTAGGGGAATGTAATCAATTGAAGAAGAACATCAGAAGAAAGAGGGTTCAAAGGAAGCAATTGGTCAACATATACAAACAAAACCTTAGTCTAAAAGAAGAGAATAGGAAGCTAGCAGAACACTTATACTTGGCCAAAAATATGCTTATTAAGAAGAGTTTGGCTATCTTCTTGAAGGAGATTACTTCTTCTAGTTCTCCCAATCATGATGATTGATTCAAAAATGTTTAAGGTTCTATGTGACTGCTGACCAATGATGAGTTTGTATTTTGAAGCTTAGTGAAGTATGGAAACTACCTTTAAGAGAGACATGTATGGTATAGTTATTGAGATGAAGTTTGAGTAGTCTTAATGGAATTAGTAATTGGCAGTGATACATGTTTTGTTGAGACAGTTTCTCCATTTCCAAAATCATTTTTCCACTAATTTTGAAGATTTCGGACAAGACATGTAGCCACAGGAGTTTGTAGTGCAGACTGTGTTTTCTCCATGCAATGCACTACCAACTCGCTAACCTTCTGCATGTAACAGTTTGGTCAAAGGATGACCTAATTTTCAGCAGTCAAAAGATGAATCACAACTCTAGGTGTTAGCTATGATGCAGTGAAGATTGTCTACAACCATGAGGTAGCTCAGGAGGAGCTAAGTTTTGGGAATTCGGATGGGATACCTATCCCTTAGAAATAGGATCTTATCCTATCATTATGCATCTATTTATATTTGATTTAATAGGTGTCTTTCAGATCTAGTTTTTGAGGATCTTAGTCAAGATTGTAAAACTTATTTAAGCCCATTGAGGCATCTTTGTAAAAGGTTCGATATTGAAGACTCTATTGTACTCTTTACTATAAAACACTTTGATATATTTTGGAATGATAAATCTCCTTCACTAATATTGCTCAGATCCCTGATATTATATTCAGTTCTTTGTTTATTTAATGATTGATGATTGTCATATTATCTTTGCATTAGTAAACAAAAGATCACAAACATTTTGTTGGTTATATTCAACCTTTTACATGTGTTTTAAATGTATGTAATGTTGTTGATATAGTTAGCCTTTATCCATCCACCTGATTATATAAACCCTCTGATCAATATCTTTTGAAGGCCTTATTTTGTCTAGATATGTTCAAATTACCTTGAGTGAAGGAATGAGTGTGTGAGTTATTCATATTTGATACAATTTTCAAATACATCATTAAGCATTTTAATTAAGTTACCGGGATCTCTTGATCTGCAACCTAAAGGGACTCCTAGAGTGATAACAAATTGGCATCATTGTTGGGGAAAGGAGTGTGAAGCAAGCTTCCTTGGGAGACGACATAGTCCTAACTTTGATGATAGACAAAGGTTGGGCACCATTGGTTTGTTTGTAATCTTCTATCTGGTGACTCCATTGGTAAATTGTGGCTCCTAAGAAGGCACATACTCGAGCAAATCCTCAACAACCACTAATTGATCCAGTATCTGATCCTGAGAGGATCATCAAATAGGGAAAGGCATTACAAAAGGGATATTCAAGTTTAGGTATATCCAGAAAGCCCTCTGTGACTTTTCTAGAAAATCCATTAATAAAACCAATAATTGTTGAAGCTACAAGTTCAGAGATTGATAGTGAAAAGGTAGTTTTCGAAGTTCAGGGATCCTCTGATCTAACTCAAGAATATAGTTCACCTTTTGTTGTAGAAGACATTTTCTCATCCTCTGTAAAATCTTCTCAATCTGAAATTGAACCAAATTCATCCTATATTCATACAAATCTGCCTGCGGTTGAGCTTGTCTTACATGAATTGTCTGTAAAAGGAGAAGAAAACCTTGCTAGGTTATTATCTGAATTTTACAAAGCTTCTTATTTTCCATCTTCCATTGCAAGTCCAAAAATACCTTCTCCTCTCATTATCTCACCATCATCTTCAATATCAGCCTCATCTCAATCCCTAGTGATCCAAACTTCCAGTGCATCTACATCTACTGTTATCATGGAAGAAACACCTCAAAATCCCACTAAGATGGAAAGAATTATAGTTGCTAGATATGCCCCATTAGTATTTCCAAATCCTCTAAATGCAATGCCTACTGGAGACTATCAAAAGTACATGCCAAAATTTTCATGGGTAGAAGAGGTCACAACTGAAGAACATCTTGAATTGTTTTATAGTTATGCCGATAACTTAAATATCAGATATGAAGATGTATGGATGAGAGTATTTGTGCAAAGCTTAGATGGAGTGGCCAAGAGGTGGTTTAGAGAATTAACCCTGAGTTATATAACAGGAATTGAAGTTTTTGATGATACTTTCTTAAAAAAATGGAGGGATAAGAAATATTTTGTGTACTACATTACAGAGTTTGGAAACTTGAGAAGGGAGAGTGGTCAATCAGTGTCAGACTTCACCAAGAAATTTAATAGAATGTACAGTAAGATCCGAGCTGAAATCAAGCCTACTGCTACCTCTGCAAAGATCACATATGCTAATTCTTTTGATGTTGAGTTATGTTTGTTGTTAAGAGAAAGGAGGTATGTTACATTGGCTGACATGCAGGATGCAACACTTGAAGTAGAATCTAATATCCTTGCTGCAGAAAATTTGAAAGGCAGAGGAGAGAGGGGAAAACAAAAGGGAGAAGCCTCATCATCAAGTGTTGATCCTAACATTGAAAAGATGGATAAGATGATTGATTATTTGACTTCAGAATTTTCCAAGATGAAGCTTGAGAACAAGAATCCTACAAAAGGTAGAGAACCTAATACTTTCATTCCTCAAAATCCAAATCCATATAGAAGAAATAATGAGCAACATCAGATTTTACAGAGGAATAGAGATACAAATGAAAATCAGAATATCAAAGCCCCTTTTCAGAACACAGTAATGGAGGAGGAGGAGCCTAAAGAAGATGATGAGATCCATTATTTAGGAGACAAAGGGGATGCTTCTTTCTTGACACATTCTTCCTATGAATAAGATTTGCTTAGTCAACAAGCTAGTCAAGATTCAAATGAGGAATCTATTTGTCAAACTGATGATCAGAATAGATATAATATGATATCTAAAGAGAGTAATGGTAAGCAAGATGAACAAGCTCCTCCAAAGAAAGTTGTTGCCCCTGCAAAACAACAACCATGAAAAGATCAAGTTTAAACCAAGAATCAAGTACTTCTTAAAGCTCATGTGCAAGAGGTAAGAAACCCTGACAAAGTCCATTTCTCATTTAGCTTTGAATCATAAATTCAGAAGGTTAAAATCCCCATACCACTCATGGAATTAATGAATAATGATACCTTCAAACAAACCATCATCAAAGACCTTGAGCCTAAACCCATGCCAACTGTTGTTGATGGTGTAAATCTCCAAGATGACAAGCCTACTATTTTCCTTAGTCCAATGGTTGAAGACCGTGAGGAAACCTCTCCACCTTTCTATGTTTCCTTGAACATCCATGACAAAATTCTACATAATTGCCTTCTAGATATAGGAGCCTCTCATAACCTCATTCCAAAAGCAGTTATGGATGAGTTGGGTTTAGATATTACCAAGTCTTATAATGATTTATTTTCATTTGACTCTAGGAAGGTTAAGTGCCTTGGCTTGATAAAATATTTAGCCATTTCTTTATCTCAGTTACCCATGAGAAGCATGGTAATGGACATTGTGGTAGTTTATGTTCCACCCAAATTTGGTATGCTCTTATCTAGAGCATGGATAAAGAGGTTAGGGGGCACCTTGCAAAATGACCTTTCTTATGCAATTGTCCCAGTTTTTGGAGGAGAACAAAGGAGATTGTATAGGGAAGCTCAATTGGCTTATATAATCAGTGATGAGAAGGAGCCTACTAATCATCCCATATACTAAGTTGATATAGGTTTGGGGTCTTGTATACTTCATATTGATGATTCTCTGTCATCATCATTGCATCTTAGAAAGCCTATTTGCAAATATCCAGAAGTAGAAATCACTCCTATATGGAGCATGTATTTTGATGGTGCTTGTTCGAAAGAGTTTGCAGGAGCAGGTGTTGTCTTTATTTCACCTTCCAAAGAAACAATTCATTTGTCCTTAAAATTGTCCTTAAAATTGGATTTCAAAGTGACAAATAACATAGCAGAGTATGAAGCCTTGGTCTTGGGCTTGAACTCTGCTAAGGATATGAATATTCAGGGGCTCAAAGTATTTGGATATGTTGATCTGATAATCCAACAAATTAAAAACACTTTCAAAGCCAATCATGTCAGGCTAAAGGCATACAAAGATGAGGTATGGAATCTCATTGATTCTTTTCTAGCTTTTAATATTTCATACATTCCTAGAGCCATGAATCAACTTGTTGATTCATTAGTTGTTTCAGCTAGTACTAATTTCAATCCACCTATGCCAACAAATCTAAACTATGAAATTCAAGTGAAATACAGACCCTCTTTGCCAGGCAATGTAAAATTTTGGAAGGTGTTTGATGATGATGAGGAATTGGTCAAATTTTTGGAAGTCAAAGATGAGTTTTCAGCCCTCCATATAGATCATGAAAATGAAAATATTGAAAAAGTCAAAAATCCTAAATTGAAAAAAAAAATGGGCACCATGATATCATTCAACTTCCCAGTAATCAAATCCCTATAGGATTAGTACCCCTTGAGAAGATTTTTGACTAGAATGATGTACCCTTGAAGCCTGATAAGAGAGAGGAATACCCTACTATTTTTTAGTACAACTTAGGAGATGAAAAGTGCCCAGAAACTATAAATCTATCCACACAGTTGACTGTAGAACAGAGGAATGAATATGGCAGCCCGATGAGAGAATTTTCAGACATTTTTTCATGGGAGTACAGTGATTTAAAGACCTATGACACTCAAGTGATTGAGCATAAAATACCTCTAAAGAAAGAAGCCACTCCATTCAAGAAAAAACTGAGATCTATCAGCCCTCTTCTTTTACCCATAATGGAAAAAGAAATTAAAAAATTATTGAATGCTCAAATTATCATTCCACAAAGATATTCTGAGTGGGTTGCTAATTTAGTTCCTGTTAGGAAAAAGAATGGGGAGATTAGGTTGTGTGTTGAATTCAGGAACTTGAACAAGTGCTCTAAGAAAAATAACTATCCTTTGTCGAAGATGGATCATATCTTGCAAAGAGTGTCTGGAGCTAGTGTCATGTCTTTTATTGATGGGTTCTCAGGCTATAACCAAATCTCAGTGCACCCAGATGACAGAGAGAAAACTGCCTTCACAACTCCTTGGGGTACTTTTATGTATGCCAAGATGCCCTTTGGGCTTATGAATGTTGGGGCCACATTTCAAAGGGCCATGGACATAGCCTTTGTAGGTGAGAAGGATAAGTTTGTTTTGATATATTTGGATGATCTAACAGTGTTTTATCACAGCCATAAAAAGAATTTGCAGTATTTGAGGAAGACATTCTTGATGTGAAGAACGTATGGGATTTCATTAAATCCAAATAAGTCTCAGTTTGCATTAAAAGAAGGTAAGCTTCTGGGGAACATAGTGATTGTTGAAGAAGTAAAGATTGACCCTGCAAGAGTAGAATCTATTCAGAAGATATCAATTCCTATATATAAGGAGTACATCCAATCATTTCTTGGTAATATTAACTTCATTAGGATATTTATTCCTAATTTTTAAGAGTTGATTAAACACATCACTGTCATGCTAAGGAAAGATTCAGAAGTTAAATGGCATGATGCAGCAAGGAATTCTTTTGAAGCTATCAAGAAATCTATTATATCAGCTCCTACTTTGATCAACCCTGACTACTGTAAAGATTTTTATATATTTTCATTTGCATCTAATGACACCATTGCAGCAGTGTTGCTTCAGAGAAATGATCAAGGGCATGAACATCCAGTGGATTTCTTCAGAAATACATTAAGAGAAGATGAGGTAAAGTATGACCCTATTGAAAAACAAGCTTATGCTTTGATCAAATCACTTAAGGCCTTTAGGATCTACATTTTCCATGACAAAGTAATATCTTATGTACCATCTAATTCAGTTAGAGATGTACTTATTCAACTAGATATAGACGGTAAAAGAGCTAAGTGGATTGCCAAACTCATTGAGTTTGACATTGACATTAAGCCAACTAAATTGATCAAGGGTCAAGGTTTGGCAAAGCTTCTTGCTGAGGAGAATTGTGAGGTGTTGGGAATTAATTTTATTAGCATAAATATAGAGGATGCACAATCAGAAATTTTTGTTGAAAGGTACAATCATGATCAACCAGTTTCGGCAAATTTGTCTTCTTGTGAATGGTACAATAGTATAATATATTTTTACAGACCATTGCAGCCCCTCCAAAGATGAAACATACACAGGTGAGATCATAAAACTCAAGGAAATCAAGTTTTGTATTAATTAAAATATTCTCTATTGGAAAGACCCCTTTGGGATGTTGTTGAGATGTCCTGACAAAGAGGAATCAGTTCAGGTTATGCATCAATTTCATAGTAGAAATTGTGGTGGCCATAATTATTGGAAGACTATAGCCCACAAGATTATGAGGGTTGGTTACTATTGGCCATGTTTATTTTCTGATGTTTTTTCCTATGTTGAGACATGTGACAAGTGTCAAAGGTTCACTGGAAAACAACAGCTGAAATCTCTTCCATTGAAACCCATTGTAGTCACTGGACCTTTCCAACAATGGGGGTTGGAATTTATTGGAGAGATGCATCCATCATCAAGTGGCCATCATAGGTGGATCCTAGTGGCAACTGACTATTTTACAAAATGGATTGAGGCCATTCCAACCAGGAATGCCACTCATTATGTTATCATAAATTTCTTGAATGATCATATATTTGCTAGATTTGGCTGCCCCAAAAGACTTGTTACTGACAATGCAGTTGATTTTAAGGATGATTTTTTGGTGAATTTATGTTAATACATGGGTATTCATCTTGTTCACTCAACTGCCTACTATCCTCAAGGAAATGGCCTTGCTGAATCATCAAACAAAATCCTAGTGAGGATTATTAGAAAATTGCTTGAAGAAAATCAGAGTTGGGATTCTAAGTTAAAATTTGCACTCTTGGTTGATAGAGTGACAAATAAAAATTCTATTGGCACTTATCCTTTCAAGATGGTGTATGGAACTGAAGCCATTTTTCCTATCCAACTAGCATTACCTGTTGCAAAAAAATTTCAAGAAGAAGAAGGGGAACCAAATGATTTGGTTAGAAGATTCTTCATCTAGTTGAACTTCAGCAGGTAAGGGAGCAGTTACTTGAGAAGATAGATTTACATCAGAATAAGATGAAGGATATTTTTGACAAAAAGGTTAAGGAAGATGTTTTCCAAATAGGGGATCTTGTCTTAAAGTGGGATGCTTACAAATAGGATAAAGGCAAGCATGGGAAATTTGACACATTGTGGATTGGACCTTTCATTATCACTCAATTGTTGTAGAACAATAATTTTCTCTTACAAAATCTGGAAGGTAATGAGGTATTTGGTGGCCCAGTCAATGGGAGTTTTCTCAAAACCTATTTCTACTAAGGATTTTAAGCCTTCTCCATTTTAAATATCATTTCTTTTTCAGTTTGTCTTATAATAACTCCATGCCCAATGGATTAAAATTTTCACTTCTTTGTAAGTTTTGTAGGTAATCGGAAAGGTTGTTTCTCTTGAGAGCTCTTGGAACCTCACAAGGAGGCTTCGATCCCCAATTAGGGCTAGATGTTATCTCCCAATAAAAATACCTTTTTATTCTTGTCTTAGGTGATAGTTTAAGTTTTTAGTCTCTTGAGTCATTTAATAAAGTGTGCCCTTCATTGAGTCTAGTCATCAACTTTGATTCATGTCACATGAGGTTTATAAATGACTAAGTGGTTGTCATGGTCATTGTCCTAGGTCACCTTGGTCAAAAGATAAGTCATTTCCTTCCCAAAAAGTGAGTCATGGGTCATATAAGTCAATTTTTTTCCATTATAAGTCATCATGTATCTCTCGAATCACGATTTGACTTTTTGTCTATCGTTTTCCTTCATGATTACAAGTTTGTAGCGCATCTGTGTACTTTTGTACTGGGAGCACTACCAACTCATCCTTTCTTGTCAGCGCAAACCATCATTTTTGCATAAGGTGCGCTACCAACTCGAGGGGAAAGTTTGTTTTGAATTTTTGAAAAGTTGCAAGGTAGATACTATATCAAGGAGGATTTTTCAAGATTTGGAGATCATTGTCAAACACCTGAGGCTGTTTCTAGAGTCTCAGCTTGCCATCAAAAGGGAGGTTATCAATGTTTGCTTCCAAGCAAGGCTTTTGGTTTTAAGTTTCTAATTCCCTTTGTGCGGAAGTGTTTACAGCAGGTGCTCTGCTACGATGGCTCCAAGAAAGGATCCTATTCCCAGGAAGAGGTCAGGCTCTTTGGTCAGATTCGAGCCCACTGAGACCACTTTGATCGAGAAATATTCCAATCATATGGACTCATTCAAGTGCATGGGGTGTTGGATATTCTGCAACAAACTTGAAGGGCATCACCTGGAGGTTTCTAGGGATTTTGTGCAGAACTACAAGAGTGGCAAGAAAAAAGTTGGTCCCTTGGAAATCCATGTGACAGTGGATCTAATTGCAGAAGTAAAAGATATCCCTAGGACAGGGGAACAATGGTTCAAATCAAAGAGAATTGAAAAAGAAGACTGGTGCCAAGATATGCTCAGGCCTGAGCTTAGAGGAGTTGATTTAGTGAAGGGTGTCCCTAGGAAGTGGCTAATAGAGGAGTATGAAAAATTTCTATTCATCATTCAAAGGTTTTTCACATGTGAAGGAAGATATAGCTAGGTTTTGCGGTACCATTTCAAGCTCCTTCTCCATTTCACTAGTAAGAAAGAGATAGACTTACCCTTTTTCCTCTTCATGACCTTGCAAAGGATGGTTTCATTTTCACAAAGAAAACCCAATAAGCTTCCAAAGTCTATCTTCCACCATGCTTTAATAAAACTTATAGTCCTTGAATAGTTGAAAAAGGAAGGGAAGGATTGGCCCACCTTCTTATTTGTATCAAATTATCACATTGATTTGCCTCCTTCTCCTCCTAAACTCAAAACCCCTAAGAAGAAGACCGTAACACCTCCTATTGACTCTTTTGTCCCATCAACTGAGATACCACAGTCCTCTGCCCCTTCTGATCCCTCATTTGAAGTAGCACAAGATTCTTCCCCCTATGCTCCTACACTTGAAGCAACTCAGCCTTATGCTTCTATTGTCCCCTCTACATCTGAAAAACCTCAATATTCTCAAGACAGTATTCCTCAAAGACCCTCACTTGTCCAAGTTTATAAAAGAGATAAGAGGAAGGGAAAATCCCAAGAAACATTTGTTGAATATCAAGAAGATCCTCTTGTGGATCTCCCTCATATGGAAATTAAAGACAATCCTCCAATTATCTAAGCTAAAGTTGACACACCGGCTCTCAAAAGGCCCTCAAGGAGGAATCTTGTTTTAACAGAGGAGTCTCTTCCAAGAAGTGATATGGTAAAGCCTAGTGCCCAGTTATCAAGATTGAAAGCTTCCCCCCTTGAAAAGGAAGCATTGGAAGCCATAGTTTAGTTGAGAGAATCTCCACCAGAGTCAACCCCAGAAGCAGAGTAGGGACCTAGAGAGAATTGGGCTAAATTGTTCAAGGATGCAGACAGACAGCTTAAATAAGTTCAGGAGAAGAATCAGAAGTTACATCAATAAAATGTCACACTTGGTAGACAACTGTCAATCCAAATAAATGAACTTGCAAGGGAATGTAATCAATTGAAGAAGAACATCAAAATAAAGAGGGTTCAGAGGAAGCAATTGATCAACATATAAAAACAAAACCTTGGTCTAAAAGTAGAGAATAGGAAGCTAGCAGAACACTTATACTTGGCCAAAAATATGCTTAGTAAAAAGAATTTGGTTATCTTCCCGAAGGGGATTACTTCTTCTAGTTCTCCCAAGCATGATGATTGATTCAAAAATGTTTAAGGTTTTGTGTGACTGTTGACCAATGATGAGTTTATATTTTTAAGCTTAGTGAAGTATGGAAACTACCTTTAAGAGTGACATGTATGGTATAGTTATTGAGATGAAGCCTGAGTAGTCTCAATGGAATTAGTAATTGGAAGTGATACATGTTTTTTTGAGACAGTTTCTCCATTTCCAAAATCATTTTTCCACTAATTTTGAAGATTCCGGACAAGACAGGCAGCTACAACAATTTTTAGCGCAGATTGTGTTTTCTCCATGCAGTGCGCTACCAACTCGCTAGCCTTCTAGGTGTAACAGTTTGATCAAAGGATGACCTAATTTTCAACGGTCAAAAGATGAATCACAACTCCAGGTGTTAGCTATGATGCAGTGAATATTGTCTAGAGCCACGAGGTAGCTCAGGAGAAGCTAAGTTTTGGGAATTCGGATGGGATACCTATCCCTTAGAAATAGGATCTTATCCTATCATTATGCATCTATTTAGATCTGATTTAATAGGTGTCTTTCAGATCCAATTTTTGAGGATCTTAGTCAAGATTGTAAAACTTATTTAAGCCCATTGAGGCATCTTTGTAAAATCTTCAAGATTGAAGACTCTATTCTGCTCTTTACTGTAAAACACTTTGATATATTTTGGAATGATAAAACTCCTTCACTGATATTGCTCAGATCCCTCTCTCTTTCTTTTTATGTACTTTTGATTTGAATATTATATTCAGTTCTCTGTTTATTTAATGATTGATGATTGTCATATTGTCTCTGCATTAGTAAACAAAGGATCACAAACCTTTTGTTGGTTATATTCAACCTTTTACATGTGTTTTAAATGTATGTAATGTTTTTGATATAGTTAGCCTTTCTCCATCCACCTGATTATATAACCCTTTGATCAATAGCTTTTGAAGGCCTTATTTTGTCTTGATATGTTCAAAATACCTTAAGTGAAGGAATGAGTGTGTGAGTTATTCATCTTTGATCCAATTTTCAAATACATCATTAA
The DNA here is from genome assembly GCA_009831015.1 of Picea engelmannii. Classification (NCBI taxonomy): domain Eukaryota; kingdom Viridiplantae; phylum Streptophyta; class Pinopsida; order Pinales; family Pinaceae; genus Picea; species Picea engelmannii. The sequence goes on along the minus strand of ML785646.1, from coordinate 164,281 downwards.
GAATTCTGATTAAGTTACCAAGCTCTCTTGATCTGCAACCTAAAGTGACTCTTGGAGTGATAACACTAGGAACATCCACTGCATGTACAGGAGAAGAAACAATGAATAGTGGTTTAGGTCTCGGGCCCTAGGAACCTTTTTTTATCAATCGAAGTATTAGATATAAGAAGTTTCACATAAGATATTAAAACCAATAGAATTGTGCAAGAAAGAGTGAAAAAGGTGTCGGCAACAGAAGGGGCCCCTATATTAGTGGTTACTCAAGTCCCTATCACAGGAGATGTGAAGGAAGACCATGTGGCAATAGCTAGGGAAGGTTTTGCATTTATGGATGTAATTGTAGACAATATACAAAGTCTATGCCAGCAGAATGAAGAGAAATAGGCAAGGATCACGGAGCTAGAAGAAATATTTCAGTAAGTAAATATCGATGAAAGAAGCCTCCTCAACTTTGAGGCTAGTGCAGAAAAATTTAAGAATGATTTGGAAGGTGTCATCATTGAAATGTATGCCAATCTACACATATTGCAAAATGTGGTTGCAATAGTCATTGACCAAAAAGATGGATGCAAATGAAGCTGACATAATAAACACTATATGTGAAGGTATAGCTAACATTGATACCTGGATAACGGAGAATTCTGATGCACCTATTGATTTGTATAGAACCACAAAATCAGCTAGAAATACATATATGTACGCATTGGATCATTTCCAGCAGATAGGGAAAAGAGTAGATAAAGAACTAAACAAGGCGATGGAAATGTGTTCAAGGACTCACAAAGATTCCCAGGATTTTATAAGGAATGATTGTCTCGCAATATTAGATGAACTTGGGAATAATTTGATCATGGAAGAATTGGTGAATGTAGTCCAAGACAACATGAGTTGAAGGAGAGAGATAGTCGAAGTAGCAACCTTTGTCTCCACCGATCTCATTGACCAACATTTGAGACATCCAGTGAAGGTTCACACTATGATACAGGCTTTCATGAAAAAATTAGAGAACAATATGAGCGCCCTTGATGACACCATTGCCATGAACGAAGAAACATCGGAATAGCTAACATACAGGAAAATTGAGTCACTATATCACCAGTTGGAAGTTTGGACAACTTATCTCCAAAGCAAAAGTTCATATGGAAAGGACAAAATGACTGTTTTTCTCTAGCCCTTTTCCTAACCACTTCAAATTTCATCATTTTTCCACTTATCATTAGGATAGAGAAGATGAATAGTTTTGTAACTTCCTCTTCAAGGAAAAGGCAAAAGGACACATAGGAGTTACTAGATTTTGTATAAAATGGGATAGAAGTTCGTTGTTAGAGAACTTTTTTTGGCTTTTCAAGCATTGTATAGACCTAAGAAATTTTTCGAGAACTTATACTTTGTTAATTAATATTGATAATCCCTTAGGGCCAGCATATTATAGAAGGAATTCTATGTAGAAATGGATCGGAGATTTGAACTACTTAAAGTGAACACAATTATTGTTTCTATGGATTGTAAGAATTCTTGTTTGTTGTAGACTAATGCTTATACAATCTTTGTCATTCTGATGTTATTGATGTTTATTTGAATATTTCAATGCCTTTATATTTGTGGGTTATTACATTATACATTGTTGTGATCTAGATTAATTTGATTATATACACATGTATTCATTTGTCTCCAATCTTCCTCTTTCGTTGCAGCTAACTATATAAAAGTTGTGTAATATTTTGGTTGCATTATAACTCACCGGTTACTCTAGTGTGCTCCTAGATAGGATAGGTTAGCATAGATTAGTAATAGATTAGTATTAGATTAGTTTTCTTTACATAAATGGTCTTCATATACATTTTTGCATTGCATTCTCACCATCGACCCACCTCATCGGTACACCGGACCATAACTAGTACAAAAACCAAAAGACAACAATAAATGGTAGTAGGGCCAAATTCTGGATGGGACTCCTAATCTAAACGGTATATAGTCTAGTTGGGACCGTATACCAGGGAGTACCCCTTGTTGTTGTCTAGAAAATTTGAATCGGTCAACACCTTCCCACCAAGTTCTACATGGGGAAGGGATTTAAGGAGCGTGAAGGTGATCTTTTTTCCATCGAAATTTTTTTGGATAGAGTAATAACCTTCTAGTATATTTAACCATTTTTCTAGAGCATTTGCATCTATCTGGCCTTCAAATAAGGGGATATCAAAATTGAATTGTACCTTGAAGGGTGTTGTACTTTCAGAATGGTTAGTTGTCGAAGATTCCTCGACCACCATCGGTAGTCATTACAAGATCTAAGCGAAGTTTTCCATCATATCGATCCTCTGTCGCAAAAGGGATTCCTCGAGCAGTGTCTTGAAAGGATATCTTTCTTTGTCATCTCTCTTTACATCCACCATGGGAGGTTTCTTGGGTTGGTGAGAGTGGTTGTCCTCAAGTGAAACGAGCTCGACACCCAACTCTCTATACCCTAACTTCATCGGGGACATGCACTAAGAAACGACAAGGAGAAGACTTTGTTGATACCATATTTGATCCAAATTATGTTGAGAATGAAATGAGATATAAATGAAAATATAGTAAAGAACACATAAATGCAATGAAACCCAACTTCTACTAATGAATAAAATAGAAAAACATTGTAGAATAGAAACTGGATAGAATGGTGGTAGCTTATATATGAAGAAAACGATATTTCATCTACACTCATTTGTAAAAACACATTACATCACACTCCATTGCATGCTTTAAATACCTCATTCACCTCAATTATATGTGGGAGAGTGAGAGGAGAATAATTCCCATGATGCATGTGGGATAAATTGGTCTAAGTTTACAAAATTCCATAGGCATGTAAAACACTAGGACTTCCCGAGCGGTCACCCATCCCAGTACAACTCTAACCTAAGCATGCTTAACTATGGAGTTATAATGGGATCCAGTGCATTAGAGCTATGTTGTAGGCATGTACATAAGACCACTAGGAAATCATTACATGATGTCTATAATTAAAAATGGAGATGGCATTACATTACATTCCCCATATAAAGGGTGAATATCATGGTTTATCAAAACCACAGGATCGAAAACATTGATTAAGTGGAAAAGGTGGATGGCCACCGAGATCCACCGAGATGAAGCTGATATATATTCTCCCATCTCTGTCTCAAATCATTTAGGTTTTGATGAAGAGGAGGAAGGAGCACCAACAGATAAAAAGAGAAGAGATAAAGAGAAGGTGTTGAAAAGGAAGAATGACGCTAAAAAGAAACAAAAAATTGAAGCCGAAAAAGCAAAGGCCAGAGTAGAAGATGAAGTGAAAACTAAAGCCGAGGCCGAAGCAAAAGTTGTTGCAAAAAAAGAGGATTTGGCAGAAGGAGCAAGAATAGTAGCGGAATTAGCAGAGAAGGTGGAAAAAGAAGCAGTGGATAAATTTGTTGAAGAATAAAGACATAGGAAGAATACAAAGAATAGAGAGAATGACACACACCCAATGGACTTGGATATCCCAGGAAAATCCACCATAGGTATAGGAGAAGAAACAATGAGCAGTGGTTTACGCCTCTGTTACACATCAAAATTACTCACTTCAATGATGACCTATTGTCGTCATTACAAGTGTCGCAAGTGTCGCATCTTGGCCACAAGTGTCGCAAACAACATACTATCATCTTTATTATGTCGTGTCTCTAACGACATCACAAGGACACTTACGAAACCTTCAAAGACTGGTTTAAGAAGGATAAATCATTTGACAAAGAGTACAAAGCTTTTTCCATGAAGAAAAACACTTAAAAATGAATTTTGAATGGCAGTGCTCCCCTACCCACTGTCATGGATTGCTAGCACTCCCTATCCTTCTTTGGGGGAGCGTTGCAACACTTTGTGCACCCTTTTGGGGGAGCGCTGGCTTGTTTGAGAAAATTTTGGGTTGTTGAGGAAAATCAGGGAAAAATCCCCTTCATCTCTGGAGTTGGTTTGATTCGAATCTGAGTGTTATAACCCTAAATTGCACCACACATGCTTACCTGGCATCAGGCCATCTCATGCCCTTTCTTGGCAAAAGCACTATTGAACAACTCTTTGAAAATCCTCTTTTATAAAGGCCCACGTGCCCTACTTCATTACTACACGCGTGTACATGCTGGCTGACCCAAAATAGCCCGCGTGGACCGACAAAAGCACGAAAAAAGGAAAGTTGTCGACGGAACACAAAATCTATGGGTGAGTTAACTGAAACTCCCGACCATGCATGGTCGAGGGTTCATCCAAATACCTAGCTCCTTCTAGCCTATAAAAGAAGGGGTAGGGGTCCCATTTGGAAGGAGGAAAAATATAGCAAAGAAACTCTGCCCATTTACGTATTCCCATTGTCCCAACCCTTTAGCCTTTCCTTGTGCCAAAGGAGATTCAAAGCAAAGCAGTTGGAGGACAGTCAAAGAGGAGCCCAGAATCAGGTTCACGGAGTGGTGGCCGGTCTCAAATTTTGTAAGTTGACTCATTCAAAGTAATAAAGAAAATGCTTTTCCCGTCCCAATTCATGAAATTTCATAGTTTGATTAGTATATGTTTGGATTTCTAACCCGTTAGTATATAAGTAGGATGCATGCGTTGTTGTCACTTGTATTGGATGCAGGTCAGCTTTGGAAGGAGTATTGCACACAAGTAATCAAGTACAACGGAGGATCGACATCAAACGTCGGGAACGAGGTAGGTTGATCTTTCCATGCATTTGCTAAGAAAAGGGGATTTAAATCTAGGGATGAAGGTAGAAAGTAGTTTCTCTTCGGTCATATCTGCATGCAAAGTCTGAACTCTATTTTCTAGTCTGTAGGGAGATTTTCCCCACAACATAATTGGCGACCATACTGGGGAGACTCTCTAGGGTTCCTGGAATTTTATTTCGTTCTTGGGTAGTTTTACAGACTAGTTTTTCTTGCCTATTTTTTCTTTTAGTTTTTGTAAGGTCTGAGCTAGCAGGGAGTCTGGTTTTCCATACCAGCTTTCCCTATCTTTTGTTTGACTTTGTTCTTCGGGACCCATAGAGGTACACACGGCCTGCATAAGGTATGCACGCGTGTACCCACACCCTACTCTCTTGCATCCCGTGTGTGAACGCTAGCTGAAGAAGTAGCAATAGCGTGTAGAGTTCAGAGAACTTCATAGGCAGTCATCCTCTTCCCTGTCAGAATCACACATTCTCAGGGGGTTTTCTAGAATTTTGTCTGAGTCTTGTTTGCTAGCAGTCCTATCTCAAATTGTTTTTGCCTTATCATTTTTTCCTTACATTATTTGTTTTTCTGTTAAAAAGAGTGTTCAAGCCTTCAAGGGATCCTGCTTATCAGTATCAGTGGTCTCTTCCTAGTTTTGGGTTCTCTGTTTTAATTTTTCTCAGAGTTTAGATATACACGCGGCCTGTACAATGTCAGCCCATGTGTACACGCCCTCTGTCTCTATTCAACGCACATTCGCATGTGTGTTGTTTGATTAACAGTCGCGTGCTTGTACAGGATACTTTTTGTTGAGGGTAAGGCAGTCATCCTTTCCCTTGATAAGAATTATTCCTCTCGTGTGTTTGAATCTATGTTTGAGTATTCAATAGCTTAGGATTAATCTTACCCTTAGCCTACTTTTTCTCAGTTAAAAAAGTTGTCATAAAAATAAAAGAATTTTTAAGGTTTTTAGACAAGTGTGAGAGTCATTGTTTTAAAAAAAAAAAAAAAATTGCTAGTGTGTGATTTTTGACCTGATTCTTTGCGATCTGCGATTAGGCCAGAATTCTTTTTCTTGGTTTTTGCTTGTCGGTATTTTTCCTTTCTTTCTTTACTAGCATTTAAATAAATAAATAAAATCTCTTTTCATTTTCTTGTTTGGTTGAAAAGCGTGTTTCTGCATTATTAGCCAGGGAAAAGTCATTTATTTCATAAGTTTTTTGCAGTTCACTTAGATCATAAGTAGCTCGTAGTCGAGTGAAATTCCTTTGAGTTTGTTGTCCAAAATCTTAGAAAAATTAAAAATGTTTCTTTTGAAAAATTGTTGAAATTTTGCATTCAGTAAAAGTTTTGTTTCCAGCTTTTTTATTCATTTTTGCTTTCGTCTTTTACACCTCATCAGTTTCACTTTCATACCCCTTGACGTAAGACAAAGCCATAAAATTAACGCTAAATTTAAAATCTACTAGACTTTTATGTTTGTAGGGTTCACCAACTAGTTCAGGATTAGGGCCTTGGATTAGGTTGGAGAGGAAACTCTTCAAGGCCATTAAATCAAACATTGGAGTCTGAGTTAGGGAGTGTCTAAGTCCAGTGTCGTGAAAGTTATCTAGGACCCCCCTCTAACACAGGGGATAAACACGAGGTCGCGTGCAAAAAGGTAGCGGAGATAACCCCTCCAAAGTTGGACCAATCGTAGTGGAGAACACATATAGAGGGATTGTTTTGGGATTCCGTCGTTTGCATTTTCCACGAGGCTTCGTGGGTCTCGAATCCATTTGAGGTCCTCAGTTGTCTTTCATACCATTTGCTCTCGATACCCTTGAAAAGTTTCGAGCTCGATACCCTGCTCATTGTGGTCTACCCGACTTTCGATTGTACCCTCCTGGTGATTGTTCGCGCGCTGGCAACCTAGTTGCCAATCTTATTTAGGGACATACACAGGTGATTGTGGGGGTATACCACAGTACCTAGGACAAACATCGGGCCACACTTTGTAGATTATACCCAGAGGGTGCTTTCGTGTTTAAGTTGCACTTGCACTGGACCATTTGAATCTATGTTTGAGCAGTCAGTAGCATAGGATTAATCTTACTCTTAGCCTGCTTTTTCTAAGTTAAAAAAGTTGTCATAAAAATAAAAGAATTTTTAAGGTTTTTAGACAATTGTGAGAGTCATTGTTTTTAAAATAAAAAAAAATTGCTAGTGTGTGATTTTTGACCTGATTCTTTGTGATCTGCGACTAGGCCAGAATTGTTTTTCTTGGTTTTTGCTTGTCGGTATTTTTCCTTTCTTGCTTTACTAGCATTTAAATAAAAAAAGAAAAATCTCTTTTCATTTTCTTGTTTGGTTGAAAAGCATGTTTCTGCATTATTAGCCAGGGAAAAGTCATTTATTTCATAAGTTTTTTGTAGTTCACTTAGATCATAAGTAGCTCGTAGTCGAGTGAAATTCCTTTGAGTTTGCTATCCAAAATCTTAGAAAAATTAAAAATATTTCTTTTGAAAAATTGTTGAAATTTTGCATTCAGTAAAAGGTTTGTTTCTAGCTTTTTTATTCATTTTTGCTTTCATATTTTACACCTCATTAGTTTCACTTTCATACCCCTTGATGTAAGACAAAGCCATAAAATTAACGCTAAATTTAAAATCTACTAGACTTTTATGTTTGTAGGGTTCACCAACTAGTTCAGGATTAGGGCCTTGGATTAGGTTGGAGAGGAAACTCTTCAAGGCCATTAAATCAAACATTGGAGTCTGAGTTAGGGAGTGTCTAAGTCCAATTTTGTGAAAGTTATCCAGGACCCCCCTCTAACATAGGGGATAAAAATGAGGTCGCATGCATAAAGGTATCAGAGATAACCCCTCCAAAGTTGGACCAATCGTAGTGGAGAACACATATAGAGGGCTTGTTTTGGGATTCTATCGTTTGCATTTTCCACAGGGCTTCGTGGGTCTCGAATCTGTTCGAGGTCCTCAGTTGTCTTCCAGACCATTTTCTCTCGATACCCTTGACAGGTTTCGGGCTTGATACCCTTCTCATTGTGGTCCACCCGACTTTCGACTGTACCCGCCTAGTGACTATTCGCGCGCTGGCAACCTAGTTGCCAATCTTTTTTAGGGACATACACATGTGACTGTAGGTGTATACCATGGTACCTAGGATAGACATTGGGCCACGCTTTCCAGAGTATACCCGGAGTTTGCTTCCGTGTTCGATTTGCACTTGCACCGGTAAGTTGCTCTAGTGTTGGTTGTTGTAACTGTTCTTCCAATTAATTTAGTGTTTGCATGTCTTATCTTCTAGGGACTTTTTTTAGTGTGTGTTACTTTTGAATGTTTAGACTACCTTAGAGTGTCTTGGATCTTCTCACATAGTGGAGGATCCCGAGCTCCACCAGTCACGAAGGCTTCTTGTCCTGCCGTCGGTTACACTGGAGCCACCCCTGCCACCTTTAAGGTGAAAGCTAAACCAACAAGGGTCTTTTGAAGCACATGGGTTACAAACCATTGTGCCTGACCAACCCCCGGAGGAATCGACTGTTTTGGACCTTGAAGCAACCGCTCTTGGCCCAGTTGAAACCCCAACCACTGATTTCTTGGCACCTTTCATTGTACCAATTCAATTTTACGAGCACTAGACAGTGTTGCACACAGCAATGGAAACAAGTGTTGTTACTCCTTCTGGGAATTCTTCAATTCCCACTACGGTTGTCACCACAGGAGAGATTTCACCTCCTAACCCACCATCATCTGTCTGAGCCACCATGGTCTCGACCGCAACTTCTTCGCATAGTGGTCCAATCCCATCTTTGGCGGCGGCCACCACCCCTTTCACACCTAGTGCAACAGGCCCTCCGTTCTCATACGGGATGCCTAGTTCGGGTACAATTCATGTACTTTCCTACTCCACTTTACAGACTTTGGGTGTGGGGGTAGGGAGCTCTAGCACTCCTCTGCAAGGTCAAATTGGGGGAACTCCTTCTCCTTTTAATGCTTTCCCTTACAGAGGAGGTCATGTCCCTCCTTCGTCCCCTTCACTCAGTGGATCGCATCAGCAATCCGTCAGGCAACCTACACACAATAGTTTATTTGGAGCAGGGAGTCAAGGACCACCTTCGCATAGTATGCCAGTAGGTTCGACACCGTTTTCTTTGAATGGAACATTTGGTAACAACACCTTCTCGTCAGTCGCTTTCCCGACTGGGGGCAACCCCATTTTTGGACAATCTACTCCTATGCAGGGTATTATTCCTGCACAGGGGGAAAACCTAGCAGGACCTTGGAATTCAGGTCAGGGATCCGTTCCCTCATCTGGAATGTTGATCTGGGGTATTTATTTCCACAATCAATGGAACCCCGGACAAACTACTATGCCTATCCCCACGAGACCGGCATGGGGTAATCCTTCCCAAAGTCCTTCGAATATAATGCATGCCCAACCATTTATGTCCTATTTGGGAAATCAGTCGATGATGTCTCCACATATGAAAAATCCTTACGCTATCCAGGGCCATGGTTTCTACCAGAATTCAGGCCAGCAGCTAAACTTTTCCTCGCAACTTGGTGCCAGTCAAACTCCAGGCCCCTTTTTCTCAGGTTATCACCAACAACCCAAACTACCTTTCCTGGCAACTTTACACTTGCCAGATTTGAAAAGGTTGTTGAATGACCCTATTTGTCACGATCCGCGTTGGCCTCCTATGTCGACGAAGTTTCCTTCGGACATTCCAAAGTTCGAAGCCAAGCCTAACGAAGATCCAGGAGATCATGTGACTACCTTCCATCTTTGGTGCTCATCTAACTCATTGAAAGATGACTCCGTACAGTTGCGATTGTTTCAACGTACTCTTATTGGGAGTGCCACGAAATGGTACATTGAGCTCGATCGCTCAAGATACTCTTATTTTGGCGAACTAGTGATGGCTTTCCTAAACCATTTCCAGTTACCTGTGAGATACGACATTGGCACAGAGTTGCTCGCCAATTTCGAACAGACAACAGCGGACCATATCTCTGATCACATCCGAGAATGGAGACATTGGAAGAGTTCAATCAAGGTACAAGTCCCGCCAGCATTCCTACTTGAGTGGTTCCTTAAGTCTTTGGTCCCGTAGTTATCCAAAGATGTTGCAACGTCAAGATTTTTCTTCGAAGAAGATGCCATTATGAGGGCTCAACAGTTTGAGCTCATCTATTCTCATTCTGGTTTATTATACAACATCTTGCCAGATGTGCCACGTTCAATACTAGATAAAACTAGATAGAGAGTTGGACCACATGCCAATGGTATTGTCAGGTCAGCACAAACAAATCTCATTGAGCAATTGACAAACCAGTTGCAGCAGTTATCTATACAACACACAGCGGCTAGCCAAACTACTACTTTGGTTGCTCCCCCTACCAAAACGTTGAAAGTACACATAATGCAGTCGACTAACCCAAAGGCTACCCAGCAGCCTGAAGGGAAGAAAAAACAACGAAAGAAGGGTAAGGGGGATAAAAAACCCAACTATAATGTTGGCGGGGACAACACTGAAAAACAGAAGGCGAGGTATCCATGCAACTTGTGCGCAGAAGACCACCCGACCCATCTATGTCCTCGACTTGCAAAGGCCCAAAAATTTGTCATGCAGCAACAGCAGGCGGTGTTGACTAATCCATTTCAACATGGGAAAAATCTAACTCAAGCCTCTGCAAGCACGGAAGGGGGCAGCCAAGAACCCTGCCCACCTCTGAACAACCCTGTATCCACGAACGTATATATGGTTAGGGGTGATTCTTTTATATTGACTAGAGCATATGATTATAGTAAACCAAGCACTTCTAAAAAGGGTAAAGAAGTTGACCTCCCATCTCTTCCTCTACAGATTGAGAAGAAATTGGGAGAAACAATGACATGCATTCCAAAAGGTGCATTTAAAAAAGCTTCTCATAACCCGAACGCAAGGGCCGCCCAGAACTACTCTGTGGTGGAGGATTTATCACAAACCCCTTGTGTGATGTCTGCTTTGGAGGTCCTCCAAAGATTCCCTTCTAAGAGGAAAGCCTTGTTAACCACTTTAGGCTCTACCGAGACTTGTAATCTGGGTACCATCATGTTAGATACAACTGACTTAAAACATCGTCTACCTTACCACGTAGCGTTTCAGATAGTAGTGGCTTATCCCACGAAAATTTTTACTTGGAATATCTTCTGCACGATGGTCGATGAGGGCACCTCGACATGCGTTATGTCATTGGCATGTTGGAAGGCCATTGGCCAGTCTGTTTTGTATCCATCACCTACTCTCCTCACTACTTTCGACGGGCATTCGTTCCGACCACATGGCATCGTTCCTTCTTTCCTCGTGCAGTTAGGAGGGAAGACCGTGTGTGTCGAAGTAGAGGTAGTCGATGCTCCCCTTGACTATAACCTATTGTTAGGAAGGAGTTGGACTTATGCTATGCAAGTTGTGGTTGCTAATATTTTCCGGGTCTTGTTGTTTCCACACGAGGGTCGAATAGTGACCATCGATCAATTGTCTTTCTCCAAACCTGACCCTGCTTTAGGGGCATCCATGGTCCCGATGATTGATAATCCTCAACCAGGTGTCGTTAATGTAGGAGTTTCTTTGTACCCATCCTTGATGGGTACCTTCGATTACCCACCCCCTCACGGCGACATCAAATTTATATCCAATCACCATAAGGTTGAGATTTTTCAAGTTTCTTCGTTCTGCACGACTTACTTCGAGGATCCATGGATACTTCCTTCCCCATCAGCCACAATGGATGAGACAGGGAACCTAGGCATGTCCATGCCCTTGTCTACCGCTGAAGTAGCGTACTCTTTAGTCCAGCAAGCTTCAGCTAACACTGATCTGACTCCTGCACAAGAGTTAGATCCACTTCTAGAGCCTATTTGGGCTCAAGTTTCTCTCGCTAACATCAATTCATTAGACTTAGTCTTACCTTCTGACGAAGAAATAATCGAAGCAATGACTAGTCCGGACAAACCTTGGGAAGATATTCATAACAGATCATATTTTCTCCTAGAGTTAAGCCAAATCAAAGCAGGAGAATTCACTGTGACCATGACGGGAGATCATTCATGTCCTATTAATCTCTTGGCAACACATGAAATTTATGCTGAGGGAAATATGGCAACTATCACTGAAACTATACCAATCAACATCTCCCAAAACCCTAGCATCATGGAGAATGTCTTCGTCGGAGCGGATTGCTCCCCCGAAGAGATTCAAATCTACACGGATCTTTTCAAAGAATTCCGTGATGTTTTTGCCTAGTCTTATGAGGAAATGCTAGGTATCGATCCAAAAATAGTTGAACATGAAATCACAACGTATCCTGATGCCAAGCCTATCTGACAGAAGCTTTGTCCAGTTAATCCTAAGAAAGCAGCAGCCATCAAGATTGAGGTAGAGAAATTCCTAAAGGCAGGTTTTATCTATCCTATCCATTTGACTCAATGGGTGTCAAATCCTGTGTCGGTCAATAAAAAACAAGGCACGATTCATGTATGTACCGACTTCCATGATTTGAACAAGGCATGTCCCAAAGATAATTTTCCAACACCATTCATCGACCAGATCATTGATGAATGTGCTGGTTGAGAAGCCTTTTCTTTCATGGACAGTTTCTCGGGATATAATCAAATCCAAATCAAACCCGAAGACCAACACAAAACGACATTCATTTGTCCTTGGGGTACATTCGCATATCATAAGATGCCCTTTGGTCTTAAAAATGCTAGAGCCACATTCCAGCGGGCCATGTCTTTTTATTTTCATGATCTCAAGCATATAGTCGAGGCCTATCTAGATGATTTAACATCACGATCTCGCAAGAGAATGGATCATCCCACACACCTTAGACTTATCTTCGAATTTTGTCGCTACTTTCGGATTCGCTTGAATCCAAACAAGTACAGCTTCTGTGTAACGTCAGGACGTTTGTTAGGTTTCATCGTATCAACAACAGGGATCATGGTCATTCCTCTCAAGGTGGAGGTTGCACTTACTAAAGAAAGGCATTCCCTTTTACTGGGAAGATGTCGCTCAATGCTCTTTTGACGCATTAAAACACACCCTCACAACTGCCCCTCTGCTACGGCCACCTAACTATAACAAAGATTTCTTATTATATTTGGTTGTCGCAAAGTCAACCATTGGCATGGTTTTAGTTCAGGAAGATGATTTGTTTTCAGAATATGTGATCTATTACCCGAGTCGAGGCCTCATAGGACTGGAACTCAATTATTCTCATATCGAAAAAATTACTTTGGTAGCAATTCATGTTGTTCAACGATTCTGTCATTATGTTCTATTTCACAAGACCACCATCATTGTTGTCATGAATCCATTCTAGTACATGTTGAAACGATGGGTTATAGGCAGAAAAATCAGTAGATGGATAGTCATCCTCCAGGAGTTTGACTTAGACTTCATTTCAGCAAAGTCCAAAAAGTCATTGGTCTTCGCAGAGCTTATTTTGGAACTTCCAGTTGAGTCAGGTGACGTTGTGCCTGAAGAATCACCTATGCGGGGAGATATGTTTTTGATCACATCTTCAGATCCCTGGTACGGAGATATACTTATCTATCTCCAGACTTTGAAGTGCCCCACTTCTGCTTCTCGTGATGAGCGTCGGCGTATACGCCATCAAGCTAAGAATTATCTCATACTCGATGATACATTGTATCAAAGAGGTGTAGACTGCATCCTACGCCAATGTCTCACTCATGAGGAGGCAGTTATCGTGATTAACGATTTCCATACCAGATCTTGTGGCAGTCATTTGTCTGGGTTGTCAACAGCCCAAAAGATTCTACGAGGAGGTTACTTCTAGCCGACACTTATCAAAAATTGTATAGAATCGGTCAAGAAGTGTCATCCGTGCCAAATCTTCTCTCAGAAGATGAGGGCACATCCCGATCCCATGTTTCTTGTCATCACAGTTGGTCCCTTCACCAAGTGGGGGATTGATTACACTACTTGAAACCCCCCTTCAGCAAGGGGGCACCGCTATATCATCATAGTTGTAGACTACTTCACTAGGTGGGTCAAAGCTATGCCAACGTTTAAAGTTGATGGAGAGACTGCAACTCTCTTTTTATTCAACCAAATCATAGCAAGGTTCGGCGTCCCGAGAGAGATTGTTACCGGCCATGGCAGTCACTTTCAGAACCAAATGATGACCGAATTAACATCAAATCTTGGGTTACGGCAAGAGCATTCATCACCCTACTACCCCCAAGCCAATGGGCAGGTGGAAGCTATAAACAAAACTCTTAAGACTATTCTACACTGAACTATCAACTCAGCCAAGTCAAATTGGCATTTGATGTTATACTCGGAATTATGGGCTTACCGAACATCTGTTAAGACTGCAACCAGTTTCTCACCTTTTCAACTCATTTATGGGCTGGAGGCAGTCTTACCCATCGAAGGTTAGATCCCATCTCTAAAATTGGCAGTACAATTATTGCCAGACACTTCTCCACTTGAAGAACGGTTAGTATACCTTGAGCAGCGTCGTGATGCGGCCCTGGCCAACGAGGCTCACAAACATAAGGTCAAGTGTCAGTATGATAGGTCCGTTCGTCCTTGGATTTTCTCTGAAGGCGACCTTGTCCTGGTCTATGACCAAGATAAGGACCCCCTAGGGGCAGGAAAATTCAAACCCATGTGGTTCGGACCTTTCATCATAAAAGAGGTATTAAAAAATGGCGCTTATCATCTGGTTGATTTTGAAGGGAATGCTTTGGTAGAGCCTAGAAATGGGCTCTACCTCAAGAAGTATTACTCATAGGCAGGTCACTGTGGGTAACTTTTTCTAACATATGTATAGTCTTTGTACTATTACTTTTTAGTTTCTTTTAAATGTTATGGACGTGTCATTGATGTTATCTTTTGTCAATATGGTAGATGTCAAGTGATTCTGAGGTGTTCGTTAGGTATGAAGATGGTGCTAATCGGCACACTCGGAGGCTTGCCTCCGCAACTTGGGTAATATTTACACCTCAGGGCCAGTTGTTATCTTCCGAAGGTATATGCTTAGGTGACACCACAAATAATGTCGCCGAGTATAGTGTAGTTATTGAGATGCTTTGTGACACCTTGTCATTGGGTATCTCTCATCTTCGGGTCTATCTCGACGCTCAATTGGTTGTGTCTCAGTTAAACAGAGTATACCGGGTTCATGATCCAACCTTACACTGACGATTCCTTAGGGTACGTCTCTTAGAACGAAACTTTGATTATATTACATATTTTCATGTTCCTAGGAGATTAAACCAAATTACAGATACTCTAGCTAATCAAATTTTAGATTGGCATCTTGCACACATATGAAAGAACGTTGACATAAGCATGTAAATACATTTTTGCACACGTGATTCATAAGACATAGAAGATCAAAAAAACATATATAATATCATAAAGTAACCAGAGTACATAGATGGACGCAAGCACCTCAAAACTAGGACCAATAACGAGTCACAGGGCTTATGCCCTCAAAAAATATATACAAGTAGTGCTCGTGGCACGTAAAAATTCTAAATAGGCTCAGGGCCTATGGGCCCTATTATACTGGTCCACAGCATGGGCTAAACGCCTAAACAATCGGACCCACGTCCGAGGTGCCCCCACTACATGAGGCTGCATGGATGGCGGCAGGTCCTCTATCTCTGCCATCAGGACTGTGCGAGTGAGTGCAGTAAAGTTCCGCTCAACTCGTCTAAGTACCCTCTCAGCCTCCCCGGCTGGAAGGTCTCATGCTATTGTTGGTCCCCCAGCAACGACAGTTGTGGCTCCTGGCCGAGGACGACGCTTGTTCCGTGCATAATCGACAGGTCGCACTGGTCCCACATCTGCATGCAACAAACGTATATCTGTCAAATACTCTGGCATATAAAAAAAAATGATATATATAACAAAAATGACATAAAAATTACATATACAACAAAAAAAATACAAAGGTGGAGACTTACCCATCTCCCCTCGCTCCTCACCAGGAGGCACGGGTATCTCAGGATCTCTAGAAAAGTCTATCCCTGCATATGGGTAATCCTCGATCACAGGGATCTGTCGGGACATCCATGCAAAAAAATCATCATCGAAGGACTCATTGGTCCTTCCACCACCCTGTCGCAGTAGTAATACTTCCCATCTACATATAGCAGGAAAAGAGGCATGATGTCCTCGTACCACTTCCCGAGGACTAAAGCTCGGAACTCTCTCGAAAAAGAATGAACACAAAATAGTCCCGAACCCAAAGTTCCTCTATGTCGGCTGACAGCAATCTGTCAATTGCCTCTTCATACACTCCAGTAGTGTGGTACTCTAGTCAAAAATTTGTGCATTCAAGCACTGGATAGCACAATTCATCTGTGCGCGGGACGCCTGATGCAAGGTTGTTGAACCGGTAATCTGTCCAATAAGCAATAATATCGCTTGCAACAATAGGTCAGTGATCTTACTTATGGGCACTTGGGAGCTCAAATGGTTTGTCCCAGCCTCATAATGCAGGGCTATCAGTTCCGCTATGTTAAGCGGCCCCGATCGAAACGTCCTGAAATTGACTGGTTCCCCTCTCCTTGAGAGGCCAGTCAAAAAATAGATATCCTCGGTGGTGGGCACCAGTGATTGCCCCTCTAGCATGAAGGCCTCTGCATCAGGGTGCCAATAGTCAACCAAGGCATTCAGTAGCCTCGGTTTCACTCGCA
Source organism: Picea engelmannii (assembly GCA_009831015.1). Classification (NCBI taxonomy): domain Eukaryota; kingdom Viridiplantae; phylum Streptophyta; class Pinopsida; order Pinales; family Pinaceae; genus Picea; species Picea engelmannii. The sequence continues at coordinate 147,848 of ML785646.1, read as the reverse complement.
TAAACGAATACAGAAATAACTTTAGCAAACCACATTGCATCAACACAGCCACGGCATTCGGATCTCCCACAACCAACTCACTAACTTCTTCATGCTCCTTTTCCCTCCAGTGGACATACATCCTGCCAACACAACAAAGTTCAGAAGGGTGAGTGAGTGTTGTTTGGTTCTTTTTATCTATAAAGGGGGGTCCATGCGTGCTGTCTAGGTGACAGTCACGTGTACATGCAGGCAGGTTTTACCCTGCCCGAGTGTACACATGGCCTGTCCATAGATAGCCTACGTGGACCTAGGGCCAACCTTTTAAAGGTCGATGCCCACCCAAAACATGAAATAAAAAACCAAAATAAAGAATTGAATAGCTAGATGGGGGAGTTTGTACTTACTTGGTTTAGATGAAAGTTCGTTTCATCCACTATAGCTCCCGGAATCACCATTTTTATCAAAGGGGGTCTTTTGTCTCCAGAGTCAATTTTCAAATCAGCAATGGTGATAATGAGCTGCCAGCTTCTATTTATAGACTTTTTGGCTTCTTTTTGTCACTTTTTTGGCCTCCCTTATCATTTTCTTTATACCAAAAACCATTTAGAGTGATTTAGGAGTTATATGGGAGGGATTTGATCGGGTATTGGGACATTTTTTTTTGAGTTTTGAGGAAATTTTGACGATCCATGAAATTTTTTCCAAGAATCAACTTGAGCATATAGGTTAGGTTACTACCTCGACTTTTGTGTCTCGTTGCCTTTTTCCTCTGCCATAGGATCGATCCCATCAGGTTGTGACATGGAACCATCATATTTGCTTTATAAGTGTCGCAACTTGGCGGTAGAGCTTACCAGAACATGGATTCCCTAGGTAGGTCCCAGTTGCATTATGGTGTCCATGTTGTCTCTAAAATACTGTAGGCTCGGGAGTCCTTATAGTCTTTCCTAAATATGAGTTTGAGCCTCATTTGCATGATTCTTCTTCACTCTTGATCTCACCCTCAGGACTCCCAAAAAATAACAGGTCTTCTTTTAAGCCCTTTTCAGACCCTCTAAACATGAAAAGATTGTTGAGTGATCTTATGACCTTTCACGCTCGTTAAAATGAAATTTGAAGTCACGTCTATCTGGCAATAGCTTACCCCTTTTTTGGTCCAGAAGGTCAACTGTACGAACAAAGGTATACTCTATGGAACTTTCGTTCTTTAGAAGAGTACTCCTAGGTATAATTTTATCCCTTTTTCGGGCCTGAGGGACTAAACTTACGAAAAAGGAACCCCCACGAAGTCCATAGTTAAGCTCTTTTTAGACTCCCTAAAATTGAAAAGATCGTCGAGTGACCTTATTCTTTCACACTCATTCAATTGGTCCAGAAGAATATTTCTGACGGAGTCCATAGTTAAGATTTTTTCAGACTCCTTAAAAATGAAAAAATGGTCGAGTGATATTGTCCTTTTCACACTCGTTAAAATGATTTTGAATCGACGTCTTATCGGTGTCAGTTTACCCCTTTTTCGAACCAACTAGACTATATTCGAAAAAGGTACCCCAATGGAGTCTCCTTTTATGTTTTTTCAGACTCTCTAAATATGAAAAACCATCGAGCTTACCTTCTCTAGGCTCATTAAACTTACATCGAAGGACGTTACCATTGTGTGTTTTATTAACCACGTTTTCATACCTTATACGCCAGCCTTATAACAGTTTGCTTCTGCATCTTAACACCTTTGGCCCCCAGAGGATTTTGCCGAGTATCATTCTACTAGAACATAAGTCTTGTCCTTGTGCCTTGAACTTGTATGTTTGCAACACTCATTCCTCCTTTGTAACATAATATTCCTTTATTCTTTTTCCACAATTATTGAAAAGAACAAAAAAAAATCAAATATACCCCAAAAAGAGGAAGGGAAAAGTATTTTCTTTATTGGCAGCATACTGAGTCGCCTTTGGATAAAGCACATATGTCTGTTTGTTCATCAGACTATGGGATGTAGTGCGACCTTAGGAAGTTTTTCTCTCTAGATGATTAATTCCATGCTTCGTAGACTTATGATTAATGCCATCCTGCCTGAGTCTCATCATTTGTCGTGCTATTATGCACGAGAATTTTGTCACCAAGCCTGAGTCGGCCCCTCTGTAATATGTCTCTTGTCCTCATACCCAGCCATCCTGAACATCCAATCAAGTCCTTGTTCGAAATCATTGAAGCCTTCAGTCTGATCATCAAAATTATCAATTCCATGACCGATGAGCCGTCGAAGACCTCTGGGTAGTGCAGGCGTACACTCATATTACACTCCTACCCGAGTTTTGAAGATTTTGAATTTGTTTCTCGAGCTCTGAAGATCTCATCTCTAGCCATCAGACTGAACCAGCTTCTCGAAGATGGATACTCTATATGTATATCTTTCTGATTTCGAGATGTAGCTCCACTGTGTATTGTTCACGGCTACTCTTTATAGTTATTTGACATGGATATACAGTGTATTTGATTGGTAGACATGATTCTATTTTATCCCTAGCATGGGTATGCACGCCTCGGTGAGACATGTGTTATTTTGCAGACGGCGCCTCCCAGTTCCTAATCCTTGGGCTCAATCGTTTGGCACATCAGTAAAGATTGGTAATGTATTTTGGCCATCAGATGCTCTTCTGACCTCACACATTAGGGGGCATCTGTTATAACCCTAAATTTCACCACACATGCTTACCTGGCATCAGGCCATCTCATACCCTTTCTTGGCCAAAGCAATGCTGAACAACTCTTTGAAAATCCTCTTTTATAAAGGCCTGCATGCCCTACTTCATTATTGCACGCGTGTACACACTGGCTGACCCAAAACAGCCTGTGTGGACCGACAAAAGCACGAAGAAAGGAAAGTTGCCGACGGAACACAAAAGCTATGGGTGAGTTAACTGAAACTCCTGACCATGCATGGCTAAGGGTTCGTCCAAATACCTAGCTCCTTCTAGCCTATAAAAGAAGGGGTAGGGGTCCCATTTGGAAGGAGGAAAAATATAGCAAAGAAACTCTACCCATTTACGTATTCCCATTGTCCCAACCCTTTAGCATTTCCTTGTGCCAAAGGAGATTCAAAGCAAAGCAGTTGGAGGATAGTTGAAGAGGAGCTCAGGATCAGGTTCACCGAGTGGTGGCCGGTCTCAACTTTTGTAAGTTGACTCATTCAAAGTAATAAAGAAAATGCTTTTCCCGTCCCAATTAATGAACTTTCATAGTTTGATTAGTATATGTTTGGATTTCTAACCGGTTAGTATATAAGTAGGAAGCATCCGTAGTTGTCGCTTGTCTTGGATGTAGGTCAGCTTTGGAAGGAGTATTGAGAACAAGTAATCAATTACAACGGAGGATCGACATCAAATGCTGGGAACGAGGTAGGTTTATCTTTCCATGCATTTGCTAAGAAAAGGGGATTTAAATCTAGGGATGAAGGTAGAAAGTAGTTTCTCTTCGGTCATATATGCATGCAAAGTCTGAACTCTATTTGCTAGTCCGTAGGGAGATTTTCCCCACAACACTGAGGTCAAGGCTACATCTTAGGGAGGATCCACAATTGAAGGAGAAATATCCTCAACCTATCCCAAGAATCTCTAAGGTGGTTGGGTCTCTCCAAGCTTATATAAGGAGGCCTTCTCATGGTGAAAATAATAGATAGAGAAATTGAGAAGCACCTAACTTACGATCTCATAAGGAAGGAGAGAAATTGAAGGCATCAAACTTATGATCTCATAAGGGAGATATCATTGAAGCATAATCATTTTGTGTGTGGATTACTTGAGAAAAGGGTTGGACAAGGAGATTTGGGAGAGGTTGTTGCACCTTCATCAAAGGTCTATAAGTATTCTCTATTGTTCTCATTAATATATATATGCTTGGCCTGTTTTTTTCAAGGTTGTGTTTATTCTACATGAACTTGTCTCTGTTAGATAAATCTGGTTTCAAGCTAATCTTAGTAGAATAGGAAGTTTTTTGTCTTTGATTGGATTGCAGAACTTGTCGAGGAGCTTAGGGATCAAAGCTCAACTCATACTATGCGAGGACGAACATCGTTAAAAAGGTACACCTTTCTTCCTCTTCTCTATACATTGGTTTATCTAGGTTTAAAAGGATATCAATGACCAACGTTAGCACCCTTTATGTCTTGGTCTTAGGAGTCTAGAGCCCAAGAGGGAATCCACTTGTCCGCAGGGGGATTTCTCTATAACAGAAATTGATGACTCCATTGGGGATGGAAGCTTTTAGGTTTGGTTTCCTTCCTTGGTCTTGTTTCAACCTTTTCTCACCTTTATATCTTCTTCATGTTGTGTTTCTAATTCTTAGATGTGTTGTTGGCTTTTGATTCATCCCATACACACTGAATTTTTGGATTTTCTTGAGTTTTTGTTGATTTATGGGAAATGTTTTGAACTCTAAGAGGCAAGTGCTCCCCTGCCTCTACTACCAAAGTGTTATCACTCCCTTGCAGGCTCCCAGGGAGCGTTGCAATGCTCTGGTGCCCTTGACACCAAAGCGATAGTGTTTTTCCGCTCAAAACTCTTTTAGGAGTTGATATCAAAGTCTATTTTTTGCTGATTCTTCTGCTCAGGGTTATCATCATCTCATTGTGCCTTTTTTTTAGCCTACAACCTTTTGATTTCTGAGAATTCATGATGCTTTTTTTGGGTTTGTAACATCTCTTTCTTCTTTACTTTGAGTCACTCTTCTTCTTTCGAGATTTGGAGTCGATTTACTACTTTCTCATTTATCTGATGGTATGAAAGTTGTTGTAAGGAAAATAATATATCTATGCACTATTCCATTTGATATTTGAGGTCATTTTCCCAAGAATTTCCTGGTTTTTCATCATCCATTAACCTTCTCCTACCTTCACTAGAAATTTCACCAATTTTCATGCGTTCTGGGTGAGTTTTTGCATGGTTTTTGGCTCTTTTTCTGAGCTTATGGGAGTACCAACGCCCCCCTGTAGGCCATACCAGAGTGTCATTTCTCCCCTATAGTGTCTTAGGGAGAGTTACAACACTCTGTGCACCCTTTTGGTGGAGCGCTAGTCTCTTTTTTGAGAGTTTTTGCCTTCTTTTGCTCAGTCTTTTGCAGCCTGTTTTGCAAAGCTCTTGACCCAAAGTCTGTGGTTGGTTTGTGAAGTTGTTTGGATTGGTTTTTTATGGTTTTTGATGCTTATCACTCCCTCTTGTCTTGATTGGATCTTGAAACCTTTTTCAGAAATGTGAAATTGCCTTTTCTAGCTGCGTGTTTTGTCGGGAGAGTTTTGAGTGGTTTATTTTTCTCCCTATCATTTCTTGGATTCTTCTCTACATTTTATTGTGTTCCTTGAATGTTTGATTGGTTGTAGAATCATTGATGGTGTTCTTGCTTGTTAGAACAAGTTTCTACTTGTTTTCTTTCATACCTCACTACCTTGAGTGCATGCTTTGTTTGTAGCCCTTTTGCTTCGTGTCTTTTTCATCTTCATAGGACTCTTTCTCTTGATTGAAAGTAGTGGAGAATTGAAGGTTTTGTATTTAATTTATGTATACATCATAATCAAAAAAAGAATATAAATTCATTTTTTCTTTTGGGTAGTGAAACTAGCTTTCATTTGAAGTAGCGGAATTGCATGGTTTTTGGCATTTTTGGGACATTATGCATCTGGAATGATGAATGTTTTCTCCTTCTCATCGCATAGCTTTCATCAAAATGAAAAGATTGCATATTCATCTCTTTGAATAACTTTTGAGTCGGTCAAAACACCATATTGTCCACGCCATTTTCCCTTTGAGTAACAACAGCGTTAAAAATAAAGCGCTAAACTAAAATTGATTAGACATTTTTACATTTTCTGGTAGCAAACCTACATTAGATTAGTTGTAGGGCTTTGGAATAGGTGTGAAAAGATGACTTTCCAAAGATGAAAACAAACATAGGATCTTGTGTTAGGGAGCGGTGAAATCCACTTGCTACATTTTGTCCTGGGAAGCCCTTCTCACACAAGGGTCAAACCTAAGGTCGCATTAAGACTAGCAGAGTTACTCACCCTACTTTGTTGGTCTTGGTGTAGAAATTGTGTATATTATGGGGGTCGCTTGAAAGGTATACCCACAATGATGAGTGGAAGTCTTTCATGTTGATTTTGGGCTAGATACCCTGCCCTTGCGCATGGATTGGATTGTCGATTGTTTCCCCAGGCATCACTCCTATAGTTGGTAACCTTAGTGGCGTATCTCTTTAGGGTCTTTACACAAGGTGGTTGTGGAGGGGAAAGTCTTCACGGTACTTGGAATTGACGTTGACCAAACTCACTCGGGCTCCTTGGAGGGTATACCCACGATTATGTGTGGGAGCTTGCACCAGGGTGTAACTCCGTTAAGCAGGTCTTCAACGTAAATTTTCCACCCGCTCTATCTCAACCCCTTCTTACTTTGTTCCCACGACATTGGATTTCATCACCAACTAGTGTGATCATTCTGAGAAGGTTTTTTTTGCTTGCTTGCTTACTAGATTTTTAGCGTGTGTTGTTTGTTCTCCCTATTAGAATCTAGGTTGGACCTTTATTTTTATGGCTTCAGTTTTCGGAATGACCAATGAAGGAACCCCTTTGCCAGAGGAACCCTTTTTTCTTCCTTCTTACGGAAACGTTGGTCCTCCTTACATCACTACTTTGAGCCTTCCAGGTCTTACAATTGGGTTACCAGTATGGTTTTTTTCCACTCCGGTGATCTCGAATGTAGGTGCTTCAGATGTAAGCACACCACCCACACATGAACCTCATGTCGACCTTTCTCCTTCTTCACTCATCAAGTCTCCTTCCATTTCTCCTTCTTCGCCTAGTGAAATCTCTAAAGCAAGTAGCCAGGTTGATAAGAAGAAGAAGAAACGGAAAGATAATAAGAAGAACCAGAAAGGGACCAACCCTCCAACTACATCAAATGTTGGATCCAAGCAACCAACTACTTTTAATAGTACTGGGAGTGTTGATGAGGTCAATAAGACTAAAACGAAGAATCTGAAACCCAAATTCCCTTGCAGTCTTTGTAAGGGTGACCACTTTATCATGAATTTCCCTAGTCTTCCCAAGGTCTTATAAATGTGGTCTTCTATGTCATCATCCCTTGTTGGACATGTTGGTGATACCCCTCAACTAGTGACGTTAAGGTTGGTAAGAAGAAGACAACTGTCAAATTTCCTTGTATGTTATGCGAAGGTGATTATTATTCTCACCTTTTTCCTCATATGGATGAGGCTTCTTCTCTATTGGAAAATATTCAACTTCCAACTGGTGATCGCAAGATTTCCCCCAACCCATCATTAGTTGTTGAACCAGTCAATCTTATTCCATCCCCGGTCAGTTCGGTTGATCAGGTGGTCAATCTGGTTTCATCCTCGATTGAACCATTAACCCAAGTAGTTGATCCAGTTCCATCATCGGTTAGCCCCGCTCTTCATCTATAGAGTGAACCCAAAGTGACTGATATAGTCCCTTCATCGGTCAGTCCCACCCTTCATCTGAACAGTGTCAAAGTGGTTGCTCTGGTTACATTGCCGATCGATCCCACTCCTCCTTTGAAGAGTGCCAAAGTGGTTGCTTCGGTTACATCATTGGTCAATCCCACTCTTCCTCTAAAGAGTGCCAACGTGGTCAATCCGATCCCATCATCGATCAATCCTACTCTCCCTATAGAGAGTAAACCCGATACTTCCCACATTTTCCTCGTTGATACATAATCTATCGTGCTAGGGGGAATTCCTCCTTATCCCGTGAAACCCCCTCCAAGTAATGAGGTCATCCTTTTTTATTGGGGTGTGCTAACTAGACCTCGTCTTCCCTCTCACATTCCTTTCCAGATTACAATACAAGTTTGTGGTTGGGACGTTCCTTAGATGCTAATAGATGAAGGTGTGTTCATTAGTATTTTGTCCTCTATTGCTTGGCAAGCTTTGGGTTGTCCTCATCTTGCGTCGGTTACACAGAATCTGTTAGATTTTAACAGAAGAACCAGTCAACCTTTAGGGACCCTTCCTCATTTTCCCGTAACTTTGGGAGGGAAAATTGTCTTTATTGATGTCATGGTAGTCCAAGACCCTTGGATTTCGCTTTACTCCTTGTGCGGGATTATGTCTATGTCATGAAATCTATTGTGTCAACCTTTTTCTGTGTGATATATTTCCCTCACAGTGGAAGAATTGTGACTATTGATCAACTTTCATTCATTGGTCTTGACTGGATTACCTCCCTAAATGGTTCTTATATGCAGACAATATCACCCCCGCCACATGTTAATTATGTGGCATTGGCTCCCGTGACTTCAACTCCTGATGATTTAGATCCAGTAGTTGACATGGTGATATCTTTGATAGGGCTATTAGAGCCATATATCCCTACCCTTATCGAGTTCATCGAAATGTATTCCTTCTGGAGTGCTTCTCTTCCATCTCGTGAAGATCTCTTGGAAGCCATGAATGACGTTTGTCCCTTGACATTTGTTCCTTCCAAGGCATAATCCTCTTGGAATACATGATCAAGAAGAGGTCACAAGCATAGTTTTTCTTCTCTATGGCAAGCTCGTTAAAAAATGAAACATAGGTCTTGAGCATAGTTTTCCTCTTTGTAATAAGCTCATTAAAAAATGAAACAGAAATCTGGGGATTGAACCCGAAGCCCCGAGCATAGTTCTCTTCCTGTGTCAATCTCGTTAAAAAATGAAACAATCACCTCTCCCTTCGAGTTGAGTCTTTCGTTAGGTCTCATGTTTGAACCTTCATTTTAGCCACCCTTATCCTTTTTCTCCATGTAGTACAGAAATTGGTGACAACCTCAAAGTGGGGGAATGAATTGAAGCTTGGGGGGGAATGTCTACAGCCTTTGATTATCATTTTGGAGTTAAGCCGCTAGATTTTCAAGCTGGGAGCAGAGTACCAACCATCCATGGGTATGCCTACCTTTGGAAATTACATTGGGAATTTACAGGCATAGTTTAATTTTGTTTCAAGCTTCTGTAAAATGAAACCAACACCGAGCTTAGTCTTTGTTCTTTCTCGTGCTCGTAAATACATTAGAATAAGTTACTGAGCTTAGTCTTTGTTCTTTCTCGTGCTCGTAAATACATTAGAATAAGTTACTGAGCTTAGTCTTTGTTCTTTCTCATTCTCGTAAATACATGAGAATGTAACCGAGTAGACTTTTATCACTTTTTTAGACTCGTAAAGGTTATACAAAAAAGGAACCCCCTGGAGTCTCCTTTAAGCTCTTTTTAGACTCTCTAAACATGAAAAGATTGTCAAGTGATATTGCTTCATTTCCCACTAGTTAAAAGGTTTGAAAGGGAGTCTTTTGAGTGATAATTTATCTTTTTTTCGACCTCGTGAGACTAACATTACGAAAAAGGACAACACTAGAGTCGTCTTTAAGTTCTTTTCAGACTCTCTAAACATGAAAAATCACCAAGTTTACCTTCTCTGGACTTGTTAAACAATCATACATTGAATGGCCCATATGGGACCGAACCCTTACTTCTTCCAGTTCGTTAAACAAAGGAAGAGGGACTTACCAAAGGTGAGTTATATCAAGCATGTGTTACCCTCCTCAAGCTCGTTAAATTAAAAAGAGGTACTCGTCTATCTGGATGGGGGGGAAATTTGAAGGAAGCAAGCCAAGCAATTTTTTTAGAACATCATAAGTCACTCTTACGGTCGCCCTTGAACACGACACTTTTTCTTTGCACGCATTTTAATCCATTGAACCTCTACACTGAACCAATCCTCTAAGTTTCTTTACTCATTTGAGTCACCCAATGAAAGTTACAGTATCCACTGCATCATCATGTTTTGGTCTATGTCGTGTTTTCATTGTTGTGCCTCAGTGTTCAAGGGAAGTCTCTTCCTTGAGAGTCAACCATCACAAATTTCCTGTTTCAATACCCGTGTCATTCCATGTTCATTTGATCCACCAATTACATATTTGTGTTTGTTTCATGTCATTGATGGGGGATACATCAAGGCCCTCCTTCGACGAGTCTATTCCTGTCGAATTCAACACATTATTCGGGAACTAGAATTAGAAACCAGTTAGTACCTTGGGACCTACATGCCTCAATGGAAGGCCTCCTTGCTTCCGACAGTAGGTTTACATCATCGAACTCTAATCGGATGATTCCATGAATGTTCGACTTCATCTCATTTATTCACATTCACTGGAATGTATTAGGGTACCTTGGGAATCATTGACATCAATGGTGATTTCCCTCGCACTTGTTAATGGTTTACATCATTGACCGGTAACCAAGTGGTTTCTGCCATGTTCGATATCAGGACATCTATTCACATGGTTAGACTCGTACTGCATCAGGATTGGTAAAAAGACCCTGGGTTGAGTGATCACTCTGATATGTAATTTGCCCAGGTTGCGACGGAGTTTCTCTTGAATATTGACACATATAATGTCACATAGATCCACTTTGTATTGATTTGTAGCTATGTCTTGTCATCTTGTAGATCCACTGTGTACTTTTTGTGGCTACGATCAGTTCATGTCATAGGAGTATAGATCCACATTGTATCTTCGGTGGCTATACCTTTTTGTCAATATAATTATGGATCCGCAGTGTATTTTATGGCGGCCAAAACTTGCAAGTATTTATCACCCAAGCATAGGTATGCCTGCCTTGGGTTTGAAACATGTCATAATATTTTTTGATGGTTGTGTGCAGCTTCTACCAGGTTCTCTGAGTCTTTAATCTTGATCGAAAAATCCTACAAAGTACTTCAGTCATCAGTTTTTGTCTTCTAACTTCGCACTTTGGGGGGCAATCTGTTACACATCAAAATCACTCACTTCAATGATGACCTATTATCGTCATTACAAGTGTCGCATCTTGGTCACAAGTGTTGCAAACATCATACTATCATCTTGCCTATGTCGTGTCTCTAACGACATCACAAGGACACTTAAGACTGGTTTAAGAAGGAGAAATCATTTGACAAAGAGTACAAAGCTTTTGCCATGAAGAAAACCACTTAAAAATGAATTTTGAAGGGAATCTCTCCCCTACCCACTGTCAAGGAGTGCTAGCGCTCCCTACCCTTCTTTGGGGGAGTGTTTCAACACTCTATACACCCTTTTGCTAGAGCACTGGCCTATTTGAGAAAATTTTGGGTTGTTGAGGAAAATCAGGGAAAACTCCCCTTCATCTCTGGAGTTGGTTTGATTTGAATCTAAGGTCAAGGCTACATATTAGGGAGGATCCACAACTGAAGGAGAAATATCCTCAACCTATCCCAAGAATATCTAAGGTGGTTGGGTCTCTCCAAGCTTATATAAGGAGGCCTTCTCATGGTGAAAAGCATAGATAGAGAAATTGAGAAGCACCTAACTTATGATCTCATAAGTAAGGAGAGACATTGAAGGCATCAAACTTATGATCTCATAAGGGAGATATCATTGAAGCATAATCAGTTTGTGTGTAGATTACTTGAGAAAAGGGTTGGACAAGGAGAGTTGGGAAGGGTTGTTGCACCTTCATCAAAGGTCTGTAAGTATTCTCTATTGTTCTCATTAATATATATATATATATGCTTGGCCTATTTCTTTCAAGGTTGTGTTTATTCTACATGAACTTGTCTCTGTTAGATAGACCTGGTTACAAGCTAATATTAGTAGAATAGGAATATTTTTATGTCTTTGATTGGATTGCAAGACTTGTCAAGGAGCTTGGGGATCAAAGCTCAACTCATACTATGCAAGGACGAACATCGTTAAAAAGGTACACCTTTCTTCCTCTTCTCTATACATTAGTTTATCTAGGTTTAAAAGGATGTCAGTGACCAATGTTAGCACCCTTTCTGTCTTGGTCTTAGGAGTCTAGAGCCCAAGAGGGAATCCACTTGTCTGCAGGGGGATTTCTCTATAATAGCCTAGGGCCCTGGGAACCTTTTCGATCAACCGAAGTATTAGATCTAAGAAGTTTCACATATGATAGTAAAACTGGTAGAGTTGTGAAAGAAAGAGAAAAAGGTGTCAGTGACAGAAGGAGCCCCTATATCAATGGTTACTCAAGTCCCTACCATGGGATATGTCAGGGAAGACCCTGTGGAAACAACTAGGGAAGGTTTTTCATTTATGGATGAAACCATAGAAAATATACAAAGTTTATGTCAGCATAATGAAGAGAAAGAGGTGAGGATCAGAGAGTTATAAGAAAGACTTCAGTAATTAAATATTAATGAAAGAATCCTCCCAAAATTTAAGTCCAGTGCAGAAAAAGTTAGGAATGATTTGGAAGGTTCCATCATTGTTGGTATTGGAGCCTGATTATCTTCTTGATTTAGAGGTTTGTTTCAGTTGTGCTTGGACCCCATTCCCTAATAGGGGGTGTTAGGGGGCTTTCCCCCCACAACTGTTTCCAGGGGGGTCTAGGGGGGGTGGGTGACAATTTTTGTAGCCCGCCCTTGGCGAGGGATTCGGGGGCAGCACCCCCAAAGAGAAATATTGGGAAAATTTTCCTTGTAAAATATTGTAATTTCATAGTCAATCTAGACCGTTCATTATAAGGTCGCATATCTAATGGTAGAAGTTATTTTTTAGGGTTTTTTTCCCTAGAACAAAACCCTCTCTTATGAGGGAATTGTATTGGGGTTGTGTATTATCACGAATATTGTATTATGAGAGAGGATATTGTGAGAGAGAAAAGAGGAAGTTACAGTGGGTGTGTTGTAGGTTGTATCCCTTCATTTTACTAGATAATAATAAAAAAGAAGGACCTGGAAATTTCTCTAGTGGACAGATCCCACACTGGGTGAACCTCGTATATCTATGTCTCTATTCTATTGTGTATCTTATGTGTTTTATTTCTTCATTTGTTTTATTTTACTGTTTCACAATCCTATTTTTCTAACAATCATTGACATGTATGCCAATCTACACCTATTCCAAAATGTGGCTGCAATAGTCATTGACAAAAACAACCGAATACAAATGCAGTTGACACAATACAACACTATCTATGAAGGTATATCTAAAATTGATACCTGGATCTAGAATAGAATCTTGATGCACCCCTTGAGCTCTATAGACCCTCAAAATCATCTAGAAAGACAAATTTGTCTGCATTAAATCATTTCCAGCAGATAGGGAAAAGAGAAAATAAAGAAGTAACCAAGGCTTTGGAAATATGTTCAAGGACTCACAAAGTTTCCTAGGAACTAATAAGGAATGGTCATCTCCCAAGATTATATGAACTTGGGAAGAATTTGATCACAGAAGAATTGGTGAATGCAATCCAAGACAGCATGATTTGAAGGAGACAAATAGTCGAAGCAACAACCTTTGTCTCCACCTATCTCATTGACCAACATCTGCTACATCCAATGAAGCTTCACACTATGATACAGGATTTCATGACAAAATTAGAGAAGGATATGAGTGTCCTTGATGACAGAATCTCCATGAACAAATAAACACTATAACAACTAACATACAGGAGAATCAAGTCACTATATAACCAGTTGGAAGTTTGGATAACTTATCTCCAAAGAAAAAGTTCAAAGGGAAAGAAAAAAAATGATTATTTTGCTCTCATCCTTTTCCTAACCAATTCAAATTTCGTTTGTTTTGCCACTTGTCATTAGGTTAGAGAAGATGAACAATTTTGTAATGTCCTCTTCAAGAAGAAGGTGAAAGGAAACATAGGAGTTAATATCTTTTGTATAAAATGGGATAGAAGCTCCTTGGTAGAGGAATTTTTTTGGATTTTCAAGCATTGTGTAGACCCAAGAACGTTTTCGAGAACTTATAGTTTGTTAATTAATATTGAGAAGCCCTCATGGCCATCATATTATAGAAGGAATTATGTGTAGAAATGGATCGGATCTTTGAACTACTTCGAGTGAAGATAATTGTTGTTTCTATGGACTGTAAGAATGCTTGTTTGTTGCAGACTAATTCTTATACAATCTTTGTCATTCTGCAGTTATTGATGTTTCCTTGAATATTTCAATGCCTTGAGATTTGTGGTTATTATAGTATACATTGTTGTGATCTATATTAATCTGATTATACACACATGTATGCATTTGTCTCCAATATTCCTCTTTTGCTGCAGCTAGTTGTATAAAAGTTGTGTAATATTTTGGTTTCATTATAACTCACTGGTTACTCTAGTGTTCTCCTAGCTAGGATAGGTTAGCATAGATTAGTAGTATATTATTTGTCTTTGCATACATGGTATTCATCTACATATTTGCATTGCATTATCACCATCCACCAACCTCATCGGCACACCGGACCGTAACCGGTATGAAAACCAAAAGAAAACAATAAATGGCAGTCGAGCCAATTTTCAGATGGGACTCATAATCTAAACAGTGTATAGTCTAGTTGTGACCATATACCATGGAGTACCCCTTGTTGTTTTCAGGCAAATTTGAACCCGTCAACAGAATTTGTGCCAAAAGGAGGGTCATCTTTTATGGCTTATATACATGAATTAAACAATAATTGAAATCAATCTTCAACGAGTAATCCAAGCCCTCAACCTACCTTGTTTCCTCGAGTCGATTCTGAATAAGAAGTTATCTATGAAAACTCAAAGGCTAATTTTGGAAGTGATTTCAGTAATCCTAAAATACATATTGATACTTGTTTCTGCATACCACGGGAAGAACTCCACGAAACCTGTAGAATTACACATGCTTTCGCAAAGTTGCTTGGAAAACTACCTACAGCTTCTGAACTCCCCAAAAGAAAAGCAACCTGGGTAGAACGTCCCAACACAGACCCTGAGTTTTACGTTAAATATGTAGATGACCTCATTGAAACTGTTTTACAAGAAGTCACAATCCCCTTAAGCAGAGTTGTGTGTTTCCTCATTGAACCTGAAGAAGAATTTGAAGGTGAACAACTAGAAATTACCATAGAAAAATTAATGGGAGAAAACATGAACCACAGAGAAGTTATACCTCGATGGAGGGCCCAAGGATCTCTCAATATGGATGGACAAATTCATGAAATTCCAAGTAATTTTGATAAACTCCTCCCAAAATTTGACACAGACAAACCCGGATCCCTGGAAGACCATGTTAATAATTTCCTTTTAGCCATACGCCTTATAGGTGTTGAACATGATGGCATTGTGTGTAGGTTATTTCCTTACACATTTTTTGGTAAATCATCTACTTGGTTTTTAATCTTACCTGTCGGGTCTATTACAGATTGGGATAGCTTTGAAAGGCTCTTTATGAGAAAGTTTGGGGAAAGAAAAATGATTGTGTCTCTACAAAATGAACTAGGAGCCATCAGAATGGGCAAGAGGAAAAGAGTGAAAGACTTTAGCCAAATATTTCTTAATTTCTTAATAAATTTTCATCATGATGTAGCTCTCGCTCAGACATTAGCTATTGAATATTACACAGCTGCATTAACCCCCTCCATAGGATGTTTGTAAAATGATCTAACATAAATACATTAGCCTTAAACTTTGATGAAGTTGAGACTATAGAAAGAGATTTATTTGTGTATGATCAATATCCGCGTTACGAAGAAAATAAGTCGATTGGAAATAAACCATTGATATTAACTAAACCACCTGATAAGGAGTCAAAATATATTGATAATGTGTTCAAAATGGTTAAAAAGTTATCCAATGAAGTTGTGGACCTTAAAAAGAATGTCGATGAAGGATCATTGAAGCCACAAACTTTTCGTCCATTCTTTAAAAAACTAGATAACCCACCACAACCACCTAAACCACCACACATGGATTTCAACTTAGATAGTTTCAGTAATGATAAATTTTTTTCTTATCATCAACAAAATCACCCAAAACGAACATGCCCTCAATGGGTCAACTCTATGACCTTGGTGATAAACCAGTTGCTAGATCAATAGAGTTTAGATGATGAAGGCCACGCACAAGCTCCTTCTGGTGTTTCTAATGAAGCTCCACCAAAATCGGCTATGCCCTTTTGGGATTGGTGTACAGAATCAGACGATGAGCAGATTGAAGAAATCCTTGCCGGAGATACACATGTTGTTAAATCTACTGCTCCAAAAGGTTATAACTTACGTAGTAAAGGTCTGTTATCTAACCCCCTTTCTTCCAAAGAATATAACATCCCTCTTAGGAAAATAATGCCTCCCCCTATCCTCCCAAAACAAAGTAATGTGGTCCCAAAAAAAAACTAATAATAAATATGGAAAAACCATTGTAGCAAACAAAGACAAACCAAGCACATCTAGTTCTGCGGGGAATAAAGAAAAAAGTAAAATGACACCAGATAATGAAAGGGTTATTGAAGAAAAACATAGACAAGTTAAGAATGATTCAAACTCGCACGCTTTGGATTATAAAGTGATCAAAGACATGAAGAATATTAAATTTAATATTTCCATGTTGGATATTTTCTCCCTTCCACAACAAAGAAAGCTCCTACATGATGCTTTCAAACCCCATGAGACTCGGACAGAAACTATCATTGCTACTAAAATACTAAGCCCGGAAAGTGATGCACAAGAGATACATAAAGTGTAGATAGAAGTAGCTATAAATACAGCAAGCATAGGTGCCTTTTCAAAGTCTCAGGTACCACCTTTTCTACCTACATATAAAATTTGTAATTTCAATGTACACAATTGTTTAGCATATTTGGGTGCCTCTTCCAATATCATGCCTTTTTCCGTTTTCCAAAAGATAAATATTGTTCCACAAATAATGAGAACCAGGATCATCCAATTAGATAGGACAGATGTTAAGGTAAAAGGTGAACTCAGATATGTTTTAATCAGACTATCATCCGATTCCACAATTCATTAGACTATAGACATAGTTGTGGTAGACACACCAAAGAGTTATGGTTTTCTCTTAAGTAGACACTGGTCATCCAAACTTCAAGGTTATTTATCTACTGATTGGTCTCATATGTGGCTTCCTCATAAAGGAAAATCCAATCAAATCTATGTAAACAGTGAATCACACAGTGATGAAATTGGAGGGTAAGAATGAACCCGTAAGCTTGGTTCATTTTGTTTTGGGAAATTACGTTTTTGAAACTGATTATGGTTGTTATGTAACACAAAATTTTGAAATACCATCAAAATTACAATCAGACCTCTGCGCATGAATACATAATAGCACATGTTCAGTACTAACTAACTTAGGATTTAGTTTGACTAACACAACTAATATTCCTAACATGTGGACCATGTTCTTTAACAACTCTCAAACACAAGATGGAGTCGGAATAGGATGTGTTCTAATTGATCCCAACCAAGGAAAAACACTCATATCATGTCATTTAGAGTTTGAATGCACCAACAACACCGTTGAATACGAAGCCTTAGTTCAGGGCCTTAAAAACTCCATTGACCTTCAGGTAAAATATCTTAAAGTGTTTGGTGATTCTAAGATCATTGTTTGACAGGTAAGAAACACTATTCATTTCCTGCCTCCGCATCTAAATCCTTACCAGCAATAGATATGGAATCTACTTTATTCATTTGATGCATTTATGATCTGAAAATAGAAGGTTGACTTGTTATGCTATGCAAGCACCCTCTACTTCATAAAAATAAACTTTACAGGACCTTGCTTCATGTGTTAAAATATGCAAGATAGATTATGTGTTAAGTTCATGCTTCTTCCTTTAAATGTTCATGTGTGAGAAAACGTTCTTTTAAATGGTTAAATATGTTCTTTAAATAAAATCATAGCAACATAACTTGCAGCAAATAAACCATCAAACGCACAACAATAACAACGTGATAAAGGAGTTCACCCCTCTTCGGGCTACATCTCCTTGAGCCTCCATCAATGGACTTGGCTCTCTGGGATTAATTTGTCAAAGATTCTTTTACAAGATGCTGCTCAACTCCAATGGAAATTCTAGCTGTACCATTGGGATCAGAACACATAAAAACCCCAAAAATGACTAATAAAACTCTGAAAACGGATCATGGCTCATCCAGGCATGACCTCTTCTACATGTGGCCTTAAGCTTCCCTGAGCTTCTCTTTGGAAAAAACACATGTAAAAGTCCTCAAAAGCCTCTGAAACCTATCCCAATGTGTTCAGAGCATAACAATTAGCCAAAAATGACTATTCAGTCACAGAAAACAAACTTGGACTCACCAAAACATGACCTCAATCAATGAGGGATTCAAGCTCCCTGGAGCTTGCTGAAACTTCAATGGTTAAAAACCTGCAAAATAAGTCTTCAAATGGCTGTGAAAACAATGCCAATGGATTCAGAACGTCCAAAAACCCCTAGTTGGGATTTTACGGCACCTCATTCGACCAAAAAATGAAGAAGATAGGCCTCCTGCCATTCTCTTCCTTCAAGCTTGTTGTCTCTTTATCCATCTGCTTCTTGTGCTATGGATGAGTGGTTGGATGCAATGTCCAACATTTTTCAATGAGATGACCCCTCTTCTGACAATGAGTGCAAATCTTTTGCATCCTCTTTTCACGTTGTCTTTGCTTATAAAGTTTCCTGAAATTGGTCATTCTTTTCCAACATTTTGAAACATGATGGTTATATAAACCACAGTATGTACATGGATTCTTTCTTCCATTTTTACATACAAATTTATCATGCTTAACATAATCAAAAGCAACTGAATGATAAGCAGAATTATACCTTGAACATTCACCTTTATCGCCTCTTTGAGGAGGTGAATTTGAAGAGTTACAAGCTCTCCTTTGAAGACCAACAATAGTGTTCTTGTCCTCATCACTGTCACAACTTTATTGTTTCAGACATTTGCATTCATCTTGAACACAAGCCTTGCATGCTAGAGGGATTGAACTTTCAACAAAAGTTCTTGAACTTTCACCTTTATAGCCTTCTTGAGGAGGTGAACTTGAAACAAAATTTGTGCTTGGAACTTTTTCCCTTGTCTCCTTGACTTTGGAATTTGCTCCATCTCTTCATTCATATCCAAGACCACAATACTTGGGTATCTCTTCAACAACAATAGACTCAACAATGCCTTGTGCATGCTTTCCCAAACCTCTACCTTCATAGCCCATTTTTAACAATAACTTGGACCCTATTCCTCTTGTGTGATTTTCAAAAACACCAAAACATTCATCTTGAGAGGAATTAGAAGATAAACTAACATTGCATACCTTATGTTCATGCATGTACTTGGTAAGGGTTTCCTTTGCCTCATGGATTTGATTCTCCATCTCATGCAACTTTTCAAGAAGCTGGTCTTTCTCCTTCTTCAGGGCCATCAACTGCTCTTCAAGGGCAATGCTCTCCTTTCTATCTTCACACATCTCTTTCATCACATCTCTCATGGTTAGAATCTCCTTCAACATCTCTTTGTCAAGGAACATAGATAATGAAGATGTATGAGAACCATCAATGTTTGAAGCTTCCGCCATCCTTGCAAGATATCAAACTTCAACACAAAACTTGCACAAATACCAATAGCTAAATCTCAAGCTATCAATGGAAAATACATGAGCAAAACAAACTATGCTCTGATACCACCTGATCTGAAAATAGAAGGCTGACTTGTTATGCTATGCAAGCACCCTCTACTTCATTAAAATAAACTTTACAGGACCTTGCTCCATGTGTTTAAATATGCAAGATAAATTGTGTGCCAAGTTTATGCTTCTTTTTAATGGTTATGTGTGAGGTCTTATGCAAGAATAAATATGTTGATTTCTTAAATACAACAGCAAAAATAACTTGCAGCAAATAATAACCAGCAAACACTCACAACAAGAACAACATGATAAAGGAGTTCACCCCTCTCCGGGCTACATCTCCTTGAGCCTCCATCAATGGACTTGGCTCTCTGGGATTAATTTGTCAAAGATTCTTTTACAAGCTGTTGCTCAACTCCAATGGAAATTATGGCAGTACCATTGGGATCAGAATACATAAAAACCCCAAAAATGACTAATAAAACTCTGAAAACGGATCATGGCTCATCCGGGCATGACCTCTTCTACATGTGGACTCAAGCTTCCATGAGCTTCTCTATGGAAAAAACACCTGTAAAAGTCCTCAAAAGCCTCTGAAACCTGTCCCAATGTGTTCAGAGCATAACAATTAGCCAAAAATGACTATTCAGTCACAGAAAACAAATTTGGACTCACCAAAACATGACCTCAATCAATGAGGGTTTCAAGCTCCCTGGAGCTCTCTCTAAACTTCAATGGTTAAAAACCTGCAAAAGAAGTCTTCAAATGGCTATGACAATAGTTCCAATGGATTCAGAACGTCCAAAAACCCCTAGCTGGGCTTTTACGGCACCTCATTCGGCCAAATAATGAAGAAGATAGGCCTCCTGCCATTCTCTTCCTTCAAGCTTGTTGTCTCTGGTTCGCCAAAACGCACCTCTTGTACGTTGAACCCAGAACACACTCCAAAACGTGTGCTTAAACCTAGCACATGCACATAACCAAAAACGGTCCAAACTGTAGGACGGTTATGGGTGCGCCAGCCCCTAACCGCCTAGCTCTCGGGCACATGGGTTGTCCATACGACCTCGGGCTAGTGCAAAAGAGGGCTCCATTTTCCAAACGAATGGAACAATGAAAAATGGCGGGTGAATGTGTTAACCGTTTGAACCAGAAGTTAAAACCCAAAAACATGCGCGCTCCGTGTGTTGTGGTCGCATGTGGTGTATAAAACCAAGGGCTAACATTCAAAATCAAAACCCGCACGCATACATGGTCACATAGCATAATACACATGACCGCGGGATTCGATATATATATGCGCACATTCACATATGAAATGGTCATATGGTACTTGTAATATAACTGCAGGTCGGGGCTAAGCCCCGGCCCGACCCCCTGCCATAATAAACAATAATTCAATTCAAATACAAATAAACCCGCATACGTAATAAGAACCAACGCATGGCGCGCCGGTTGGGCGGCCATTGCCAAAATGTTGCACAGTGGGAGGAGGTCTGGGGTTCGAGTCCAGTCGACTCCACAAAATTTTAAACAACAACCAATACAATGGTGCCACGTGGTAGCCCATGACTGGGCCACGTGGCACCATGCCATTTGCCCAATAACTGCCACGTGTCGCAATGTGATTCGCCCAAATATGCCAATGAGTGAAGGCTACGTCATCACCTGCCACTTGGATGTACGAACTCTGCCACATCAGCGTACGGTCATGCCACGTCAGCATCCATACGGACTGTACGGACTACACAGTCAGCGTCCCTTTTTTTACCTGTTTGACGATTCGAACAGATCGCGATATCTCTCGCTCCCGACGTCCGTTTGAGACGAAATGAGTTGCGTTGGGTTCGTGATGATGAGGGCTACGCTCTCGTTCGTTTTGAGGCAATTCTGAGAACATTGATTTTTGAGCTAAAATTTGACCCCTGGTCCAGATTTTGATCAATTTAATATTAATTCTATACCTCGTAATCAAAATATAGATGCATATATTTTGGCCAATGCAGCATCTAGGTTTATGCCTCCTGATGATATTTTTTCAAGATGTTTTTTCCTGGACGTATGACAACTTGAAGATGTATGATACGTGGATTATACAGCATGTGATCCCCATCAAAGAAGGGATCAATTCATTCCAGCGGAAGATTAGAAAGATACATCCAACTCTAGAACCTCTGATTCAGAATGAACTCAAGAAGTTATTAGATACCCGAATCATTTTCAAAGTGAAACATTCAACTTGGGTCTCTAATATGGTGCCTGGAAGAAAAACGTTGGGAGAAATAAGAATTTGTATAGATTTACGGAATATAAATCGCACTTCCAAAAAAGATAACTATTAAGTTCCCCCAATAGAAAAAATCCTACAATGTGTCTTTGGATCTCATTTATTCTCTCTATTAGACGGATTTTCAGGATACAATTAGGTTCTCGTGGAAAAACCAGACTGATTAAAAATCACTTTCCAAACTAAATGGGGAACTTATGCTTATAGATGGATATCCTTTGGTCTTATGAATGCAGGAGCTACCTTTCAAAGGTAAATGTACATTTATTTCAAAGGATTAATTGGTCAAAGCATGGTGGTTTACCTTAATGATGTCACCATTTATTCTAAAAAAAGAGAAGACCATCCAAAACATATGAGACATATTTTTGAATGGTGCAGAAAATATGGGATCTTTCTTAATCCCAAGAAAACTATATTCATTGTTTAAGAAGGTATTTTATTACGACATGTTATTTCTAAAGATGGAATTTTGGTTGATCCAGAAAGAACCAAGGCCATTCTACAAATTTCTCCACCACACAGCAAGAGGTCCATGTAATCATTCTTCAGCAAAATCAATTCCGTAAGAAGGCTTGTTCAAGATTTTGCTGAAATTGTGAAACCATTACAAAAGATGATTAAAAGGGATGTGTATTTCAAATGGACATCGTTGGAGAAGGAAGCATTTGAAAACATTAAAACCACTATAGCCAATGCACCATCTCTTCAGAGTCCTAATTTCTCCAAGGATTTCTTGTTATACACATTCATGTATGATCACTCGTTAGTAGCAGTGCTCACGCAAAAGGATGAATAAGGGGACGAATACCCAGTTGTGTTTATGAGCACTGGGTTACAAGGTGTTGAACTACATTATCCTCCGGTGGACAAGCAAGCCTTTGTTTTCCATAAATAAATCACACAATTCAGACCTTATATTTTTAAAAATCACACTAAATTCATCTCCACACACCCAAAAGTAAGGTATGCGTTTGTCCAAAAAGAACTGGGTGAAAGATAATGGAATTGGATGACAGCTTTACAAGAGTATGACCTTGAATTCAAACCAGCCAATATTCTAAAAGGTCAAGGCTTGTGTAAATTAGTGACACAAGGAGCCAACGTTGAAGAACAAGAGGAGGATGGTTGGCAAGATGAACCTATAATGTATACACAACAATTTCCATATGTCTCATCCATTGAAGGATCGTATTACAATGATCTTAAATACTATCTACAATATGGCACTACTCCATACCATCTCAATGCTAAGCAGAAAAGAGCATTACGGCTGAAATATTTACAATATCAGTTGTTACATGGTATCTTTTTCAAAAATAATTATGACAGAGTGTTACTCATATGCCTCGAAAGACAATATGTTGATAATGTCCTGAAAGATATGCACGATGGACCGACTGGTGGTCATTTTTCAGGAGACACAACCCACAAAGTGTTGAGAGCAGGATACAATTGACCCACACTCTTCAAGTATGCTCATGCATACTCATGGAGCTATAAATCATGTCAAAAGGCTGTGGGGAGGGAACGTAAAGATGCTTTGCCTCTCCAACCGGTAGTAGTGCAAGAACTGTTCGAGCAATGGGGCCTAGATATCATTGGTGATATAAATCCTCATTCATCCAAGCAACATAGGTATATTCTAACCACTACTGATTATTTGACGCGTTGGACTGAAGCAATACCTTTAGTCAAAGTGAATGAGGAAGTAGTAATAATTTTTCTTGAGCAACACATTATCATGAGGTTTGGAATTCCTAAATCTTTGGTATTTGATAATGCTACTTACTTCTCATCCTTGAAATTATCTGAGTATGCATTAGAAAAGGGGATTATTTTAAAATACTCAGCCAATTATTATCCCTAAGGAAATGTATTGGCAGAATATATGAACAAGAACATCATATGTATCCTTAAACGAAATTGGCACAATGCATTTAAAAATGCTCTTTGGGCGGATCGTGTCACGCCCAAAGCTTCCATTGGAACTTTGCCCTACTTTCTTGTGTATGGGAAAGAAGTCATTCTACTCTCTAACATTTACCTACCTTCCCTCTCTCTAACATTTATCTACCTTCCCTCCAACTTACACAACAGTATCGAGGCATAGAATTCCATGTCATCCAAAGTCATATCGAAACCTTGTTGAACCTGGAGGAAATACATGACAAAACCAAAAGCAAGTTTGAAGCTCACCAACAAACAGTAAAATATTGGTTTGATAAGAAGTTTGTAGGTGAGAAAGAGTTCCAAGTTGGGGACTTAGTTCTAAAATGGGACAAGTCACATGAAGATAAAGGGAAACATTCAAAATTTCAACATCTTTGGCTTGGTCCCTACCTCATTAAAGAAAAAATTGGCCAAGGCACTTTTCGATTATAGAACTTCTAGGAAGAAATTGACTCTCTCCATGTTAATGGCCAAATCTGCAAGCACTATATCAATTAGCCATTACGTTTGTTGATCACTTTTACATAAAGAAATAATGATTATGTTTTTCATTTGATTTTGATTCTTTAGTTAGGTTGGTTTTCTTGATCTGTTTGATTACTAGAATTTTCCTTTATCCTTCTTGATGACTGCCTTTGTGATTTTGAAGTTCTCGCAACTTAACACAAGTAACATGTCTAAATTTAGCACATATGGTGCAGATAGCCTAAACATCTGTGTAATACGATGTCAAATATAGATATCTCCCCACTCATGCAAGCCCTTTACGCACTATCACAAGTCAATATCTGGTGGAGGAACATAGCTTATCAATATGAAAAGACACTGGGAAAACAGAGAGTCAAGAGATTGCACTACAGATCACTATTTTATACAAGCTTAAGGAAAATGGTCTCGATGAAATGTTCATAGTAGACTAGGAATCACGACTCAGGAAGTTTGCTCATCCATAATCAAGCTAGCATATCTCACCATCACATGTGTCATACCTAATGCTTTTAAAGGTTAATTGGAATCCCCCCATCCACCCATGTCTCTAAATAAAAGAGAATAAAATATTATAAAAGGTAAAGGCTTGGGGAAAGGATTTCCATAACACATGGCACATGCAAGTATCTTTGTTGGGGCTATGGATGCTCGTTGGAAGTGGAGCAAGGCTTGTGACATCGGGGTGACTCTGTCGGAGCTATGGACAATTGCTGGCAGCGGAGTAACACTAGAGATATACACTATGACTTGTATTCTCAACATTCTTGATGTTTCATTTATATTATACTACCTACATCTTCATTTCTATCCATTTATTATGTGATTAGATATCAATTTGAAAGCAATATGTTAATTAGAAAAGGTCTCACCCCTCTTTGAATCACCTCAGTCTTTTCAATATGAAAGTTATGGGGCCTATATTTTCTCTCTTATGATTTTGTATGTTGGAGTACTCTTCCTAAATTGTGTGTAGACATCATCTTGTACAAATCCAAGGCTTCTCCTAGTGTGTCTTCATTTGTTGTGACAAGCACTACAACCCTCCATTTTTCATTTTATCTTGTTCACCTCCCCAAAAATGGAGCCCCTTATATTTTGAGCCTAAGATAAATCCTCTTAAGTTTCCCCCTCCATCTCAAGAGTATTTTGATAACTCATGTTTTACTTGAAAAAGAAAATTCATAAATACTTGGTGTTACAATCGAATTTCGAAATTGGCAAAGTTACTTCAAACTCCTCTGAACAGTTTGGAGGAGTTCATGTATTTTTCTCCGATACGCAACGTTATCACGAGAGTTAGGAGAAACTCCTCTGATATGTTCAGAGGAGTTACTTTCAACTCCTCCAAACACATCGTGAGAGTTACTCTCTCTACTTCTGAACTAATCGGATAACTTTCTCTTTGTCCCTCCGATCAAACCGACCCCAACCACTACATTTAATTCCATAAATGACCATTTTGATATATAAATGGAACGTGGTTAGGTTTAGTGTTATCCTACCATTTTCAAGTGAACGAGGAAACCTTAGATTAAATGCGTCGAGATGAAATCCATTCAAATATCTCACCTATCCATATTCACTACGTGGCGGTAGGGTCCAGGTAAGAACACCTCACCTCTCTTATAATCTAAGGTTACGGTTAGGTCTTTGTTATTATTGATTTTTTCCTTGTTCCTTACCCCCTTTCCCTAGATCGATAACCCTCTTTCCTGCTCCTAGTCACTTCTCTCTCAGCTACACCCCCCTTCTCCAACCTTACATTTTTCTTAGAGCTTGTTCCTTGCCACATAATGAATGATCGATAGGCCCATTTTCCTTCATCGCGACGGACTTTCTCTGCAACCTGGCACTTAATCCTTATGAGCCCTAAAAATTTACCCAAGCACGTATACCATGATCTAGAAGGATCTCGGGTTTCCTCATGTCCCTCTAAGCTCACCGTGGTTTTTCCTTGGATTTCCTTTCCATTTTCACAAAAATAAATCCCTAACTCTAAACCGGAGACTTTCAAACCACGTATTTCGGAACCTCTTGAAAGAAATACTTTGATCATATCGAAGGAGTTACTTTCAAATCCTTCGACATTAATGGAGAATTTACTTTCAACTCCTCCAATATGATCAGATGAGTTATTTTTAAGTGCTCTAAACTCCTTGATATTTTGGCAATTCCTTCTGATGACAGATCGGATAAGTTAGGAACAACTCTTTCGATCTCATCGAAGGAGGTGTTACTAACTCCTCTGATGCGATCGGAGGAGTTGTTCTTAACCCTTCTGATATGTATCGGATAAGTTTTTTTCTTGATCTCCAATTTTTCCTTTTAATATGGTGCCAAGCATTTCACCCTAAAATATCACCAAAGGATTTGAGCATTGTATACTAGTAACCTGACACCTACAGAAGGCAGCTTGCTATGTCTTGATAATTTCAGTAACTCTAATAATTGTTTGATCATTTAGTTGTATTACAAATAACATGCTCTAAACTTATCCTTTTGTAGGCTCAAACATGTCACCACGGAAGAAGAAAGTGGTGATATAAACAAAGGTTGTGCCCTCTAGTAGCTTCCAACAAACAGTCGAGGCAGAAATTGTCGGGACTATATATGATGATACCTTGGGATTTTTCGAGAAGGATGGAGAGACATTAAAATGGGGAGAAGTGTATTATATTTTCAAGAAGTCAAACTTTTCCGTGGAGGTGGAAGAACCAGATGAACTCTAGGTGTTCAGGAACATCAGAAAGTCAGGAATTTTCAGGGTGGCAGCACATCTAGCGATCCTCCCTTGTGCAGATGTCATTTCATGGATTTTTAAGAACATAGACATAAATAGTCGATATGTTTGTAATGTGATAAAAGAACCTATAGCTTCATTCAGGCCCGATGATTTGGATAAATGTTTTCATATTGAAGCTGGGAACAAAAGAAAGGATGGTCAACTCCTCATCAAATTAGAACTTACACCAAAATATTTTTTCCCCGCATGGTACAAGGCAGATACGCAGTTCAAGTATCGGCCCAAGAGTCGGTACCCCACAACCAATTTAAGGATACCTTACAGGTATATGGTGTCCATGTTGTACAATTTATACAGGGAGCCAAATGAAACTCATTTCCCACTATCATACATGCCCCTAATTTATTTTTGTGTTGATGTGGGGGTTTCATTCAATTGGGTAGACATATTTTCTGAAAATATCAAAGTTGCCATCTCTGTAGTTATGCAAGCACAACCAGTAAACATTCTCAATTTCCATATGTCCTCGTATCTCCTGGATATAATGTGTACGGCTCACAAGTACCCAAATATGGGGTGGATTTGGTTTCGCGTCGATGTTTCAATCCACATCTATTGCAAAGTGCTTTGGGAGAACAAATATCATACAAATATCAAAGTATTTACAATCACTTCCTTGCTCCCTTATATGAATTTATCTTTTGCACCTCCCCACCTTGTATGAGAGACAAAGCCTTAGCAGTCATAAGAAGGATCGAGAACTGTAATTTTATGGAGCATGGTACCTATATAATAATATATGGTGTGATGAAACCACCCCACCTACTCCCTCAGTTCATTCCTGAAAAACTTGTGCTTCAGGAGGTAGCGTATCAAACTATCATACATGGGGTCGAAGGAATGTTATATAGAAAAAAGAAAGCAATCTGGCCTCCACTACCTCTATACATTGGCAATTATTTCTTTGATAACACCAAGCAAGCTCAAACACAAGTGGACATATTACTTTCCTACCACTTTGGAGAGGAAAGATTCAGGAGGCACGACCCTAATAATATCATCAAAGAGCACTTCAATAGCATGAGGCTCACGTATGAATACACCATTGAATTCTTGGAAGAAGAGGAGGTGCATCAAAATGCCAGAACTTACGACAAATTCATTTTCAACATACATGGCCAGCCAAAAGGAAGGATCACTGACGAAGAAGCAGAAAGAGAAATTATATAAGAACATAAATAAAATGCTAGAAATGGCAGAATAACAGTAATATATCCAGCATAATCTCCACAATAACACAGAAATGATATAAGAACAACAACAGAAATAGCACTTTGATTCAGAAAGAAATGTTCACATGCCTCTTCGAGGGGGAAACCTCCAATCGAGCAGCGCTCTGTTACAATAATCTCCAAGCTAGGCTTTTCATACCCTCGACCCTTATTTATACTAAATATGTCTATCAAGAGAAGCATCTAGAGGAAGATCCTTCTAGAAGCAGAAGGTTCTATTAGGTCTTCTTACATCCGCCTTATTCTATTTTATTGAAAGGCCTTATTAATATTGACCTTTATTACATCTGAATATATTGATCTACCTATGTGTGGGTTAGGACCCTAACATATCCACCCCCTTAAAAATAGCCTTGTCCTCAAGGCTTGAGATGTGGAAACTGTTGCAGAATGGTAGCTGGTTCCCAAGTGGCATCTGTTAGATTCGTATCTTTCCACTGGACTAACACTTCCTTGATGGTTCTCTGATGCACGCGACACTCACGCTAGTCCAAAACTTCTTCTGGCTGTAGCCAAATGGATCCTTCTTCAGCTAACTCGGGAAGGTTGGTTTGAATTTGGCACCTAGTTCCAATCACCTTATTTAAACATGAAACATCAAAAACTGGATGTAGCTTCGACTGACTGGGCAGAGCTAACTGATATGCGACTTGTCCCACACGCTTGAGAACTGTATAAGGGCCATAAAATTTGGGCGCTAGCTTCTGAAAATGCTCGGCCTTGAGGGAAGTTTGCTTGTATGGTTGCAGTCACAGAAACACCTGATCCCCTTCTGCAAATTGACGTTCAGAGCAACCTTGATCTGCCTGTTGCTTCATGTGATTTTGTGCCATGACCAAGTTCTCTTTAAGGGTACGAAGAATATCCTCTTGAACTGTAAGTGTTTGGTAAACCGCTTGGAACTTCGAGGTACCCATTAAGTATGAGAGAACTGAAGGTGGCTTCTGTCTATATACCACTTCAAAAGGAGTCATGCGAGTAGCTATATGGTAGGAAGTGTTGTACCACCATTCGGCTAGGGGTATCCATTGAGCCCGCTGATGTTGTTTTTCAGAGGCAAAACACCTCAGATATGTTTCCAAACACTTGTTGACAACTTATGTTTGACCATCAGTCTGGGGATGATAAGCTGTGTTGAGATGCAATTGGGTGCCCTGGAGCTTAAACAGTTCTTGCCAAAAATTGCTTGTGAAAGTTGGGTCACGATCAGAAACAATAGAGTGTGGCATGCCATGAAGCTTGAAGACCCGGTCCATGAAAATTTGAGCCACCGTGGATGCAGTAAATTGGTGTTGAAGAGCACATAAATGAGAATACTTGGAAAGGCGATCCACAACCACCATTATGACTTATTTATTCCCTAATTTGGGTAAGCCGGTAATAAATTCCATAGAGATATCCTTCCAAATAGCCAGTGGAATCGGAAGCGATTGTAGTGTGCCAGAGATTTGACTGTTTCTCCCTTGTTGTGTTGACACACCTCACATTCAGCGACAAAATTATTGATGTCTTGTTTCATACCATCCCAGAAAAAAAGAACGTTTGACTCTATCATATGTTTTGGTGAACCCTGAGTGCCCCGCTGTGGGTGTAGCATGAAACTCAGAAAGTACCGTGGATTTAAGCTTTGATTGTTTACTTAAATACAAACGACATTTGTATCGAAGTTCATCCTGGAGCCAATAGTACCCTGGGGGAGCCGGAGCCTTGGTCTGCAATTGTTGGATCATATGCGAAATTTTGGGATCTTGAAGCCATTCCTGGAACACAGCTTGGAGCCAATTGGGTACAATGAAGGAAAGAGAAAAAAGTGATACTTCTTCTTCATATTTTTGGGACAGTGCATCCGCCACTACATTTTATTTTCCCTTCTTGTAAATGATCTCATAATCATAACCAAAGAGCTTAGTCACCCATTTTTGTTTCTCCTGGGAGGAAATGCGTTGTTCCAAAAAGTACTGGAGGCTTTGATGGTCAATCTTGATTTGGAAGCGTTGCCCCAAGAGATAAGGGCGCCATAGATCAATGGCATGCAGAATAGCCAACATTTCCTTTTCATAAATGGGTTTTCCCAGATTCCTTTCAGACAGTTGCTTACTGGTGAAGGCCAAAGGTCGACCCTCTTGCATAAGGACAACGTTGATTCCTTTCCCTGAGGCATCACATTCCAACACAAATATCTTTATGAAATCAGGAAGGGCCAAAACCGGAGTGGTGCACATGGCCATATTCAAGGTTTGAAAATCTTGAGCAGCGGTTGGAGTCCAAGTGAAAGAGTTCTTTTTGAGGAGAGCAGTGAGAGGTGTTGCAATCTTTTTGTAGTTCTTAACAAACTTGTGATAATACCCTGTTAAGCCCAGAAATACACGCAATCTTTTGAGAGTCTTTGGGTGTGGCCAATCTTGCATAGCTTTAATATTTTTCGGATCCACCCTGACACCATCCTTGCCAACCAGATGACCCAAGTATTCTACTTCTGAGGCACCAAAAGAACATTTAGACTGTTTTAGGAAAAGTTAGTGTTGGGAGAGGAGATGGAGAACTTGATCCACATGAGTAAGATGGTCTGTCCAAGTTTTGTTATAGATGAGGATATCATCAAAGAAAACTAAGAAAAAATGACGGATAAAGGGACGGAAGACATGATTCATGAGGCTTTGGAAGGTGGAGGGGGCATTACACAAGCTAAAGGGCATGACCAAAAACTCATAGTGGCCCTCATGAGTTTGAAAGGTCATCTTGGGAATGTCTGCCTCTTTCATACGTATCTGGTGATATCCCGAGCAAAGATCAAGTTTAGTAAAGAATTGGGCACCACTCAATTCATCCAGGAGGTCATCAATGACAGGAATGGGAAATTTGTATTTAATGGTCAGTTTGTTGAGGGCACGAAAGTTAGGACACATTCTCCAAGAACCTTCTTTCTTTAGGACCATGACTACAGGAGAAGAGTAAGGGCTCGTACTAGGGCGGATAATGCCTGCATTAAGGAGTTCCTGGACCATTTTCTCAATTTCATTTTTTTGTGAAAAGGGGTGGTGATATGGACGGATATTGGGAGGAAGGCTTCAGGGTACAAGGGGAATGGAATGATCATGAACACCGCGGGAAGGAGGGAGGCCTTGGGGAGTGGAAAATACCATTTGATGCTTAGAAAGGAGATCTTGGAGGTCATGTGGCACTGGGGGTGTCTCTGTTGCTTGAATGGCATGGAGTTGGGAAATGACACCAGAATGACCTTTTTTGAGCATCTTTTTCATGCGATGGGAACTAATGACCTCAGGTGAACTAGCAGTGATGCCTTGGAATTTATATTGGTGGCCTTCCTGGTCGAATTGCATGGTTAATGCCTTAAAATACATGAGAATGGGACCCAAAGTTCTTAGCCAGTCTGCACCCAGCACAATGCCACAACCACCCATGTCCATAGAAAACATATGGGATTTTAGGTGGTAGTCACCGATTTTGAGACGCACATTTTCATAGTTTCCTCCACATTTCATGGAACCACAATTGGCAATCATGATTTGGAAATTTTTGACAGCATGGATGTAGCAATGAGTTTCTTGGGCAATGCAGCGATGAATAAAATTATGGGTGCTTCCACTATCGACCAGAATGATGACCTTCCGATGCTTGATGTAACCGATTAACTTGAGGGTTTGGGGAGCAGAAAATCCAGTGAGATAATTGAGGGAAATGACGGGTTCTACTTCGGGAGGGTCTGAGGGAGGGGTTATGTTAGTGATTTCAGGTGACTCAGACACAAGGGGAGTTTCAACATCCTCTTCTAAAATATCCTCGAAGATGGCCATAAAAAGATTTTGTTCCTTACACTTGTGGCCCAGGAAATATTTGTCATCACAATTATAACAAAGGCCTTTGAGTTGGCATTCAACCATTTCAGCCCTGGTCAATTTTTGGATTTTTAATGGGGCGAAGGGAGTAGTGGGAGTGACAGGTTTAGGGCGAGGGATAAAGGAGGGTTTTCGGTTTTGAGATGATACAACCTGTTGTGCTTCTTTAGTTCTTTTAGTAGCCTCCACCCAAGTCGAGGGTCGAGCCATGAGGACATGGGCCCGAATCTCCTCCTTGAGGCCACTGATAAAACACTCTCGAAAGAAGGCACCAGTCATGCCCTCTATTCGAAAAGCCAGGTGCTCAAAGGCAGCTATGAAGTCTTCTATTGTTCTGGATTGTTTCAACTTTGTCAAACAGACCAAATGGTTGGTGTCCATGTCAAAGCATTCATAAAGCTCAGTCATAAATTGGGTCCAAGAAATATACCCTTGACAGGAAGTTTTTCTCCATTGCCACCATTGCCAACATTCTTTATCTAGATGGAGAACACCATACCGGAGTTTGTCCAAGTCATCTGTAATGTCGTATAAAGAGAAATAATGTTCCATTTGGGTTACCCAACTAGTGGGGTCCAAGCCATCAAATTTGGTCACATCCACCCGCGAAAGGCGTATGTCACGTTGAAAGTGATGGGACTGAAAGGTATGGGAATAGGAGGAAGTTTCGCCTTCATTCTTTGGAGGTGCTTCAGAGAAATGGTCATCTATAGGGATCTTCAGTTTGGTGCAGAGTGATGCAAAGACAGATTCAAGTTGGGTGGTCAGTTCTTGTTTGAATTCCTTCGTTGAGGACTGCATGGTTGTATTTATGGTAGCATTGATGGACGAATCGATGGAGGCAGCAGTAGCACTGAGTTAATTCACTTCTTTTTGGGTTTCGAGGAAACCAGATTGCATGGTGTTGAAGCGACCTTCCAGGTCTTGGCTACGGGTATGGGCCATGAGGATGGGTACTGAAAAGGGGCAGGCGGGGTAAGACAATTTGCCGAAAAATGATATGGATGAATGTGATAAGGGCGGAGAGATGAATCCAATGGAATAGGTCTCAAATAATGGTGAAAAAAATTCCAGACATTTTTTTTATTTATTTATTTTTTTTTTACACCTGCGGAGTTATACTCTGGTCTGAAGAATACTGCAATGATGAAATCCCTAAATGCTTAACCAGAAAGAGATGTGTATTTACTTGGTAACCCGAACACAGTTGCGCAACAATAGATCTGGTCTGTTTTAATTTGTTTATGTTTCTGTGCCCCAAGGGTTAGGTATTCAAGGGTTCTACAGAAAAGGGTTTGCCCTGTGCTATAGCTCTCTGATATACGTGAGGGGTCCAACAGTAGTACTTGGCCCAATATCTCAAGGCACTAACTAAGGAGGATAGACCGTACCCTTAGCCGTACTACCTGACTACCTAGGTACTAGAGAGTATCTTCCCGAGTGTTGTTCTCGGTGACACTATAGCAGTCTGGCGGCCGATAGGTTTATCTAAAGAGGGCTTCAGGAAATCTAGGTCGATCCATACACAGGTGTTGTCTGATGCGCTACCACTCGAAGGGGTACCAACAGGGGTTACAAGGGTGGCCAATAGATGTGCGCTTAATAACCACTTGTATTTCCTGCATGTATGAATCCCTCAACCATGGGTTTATGTGTGTAACGACAAATCTCTGTGGCTTAAAGACGTCGGAATACATCTCTACCCTGGAAAAAAAAAATCCCACAATTTATGCCAAGGAAAGTGCTCTGATACCACTTGCAAGATACCAGATATAATAAATATGCAAAACATAAATAAAATGCAAGAAATAGCAGAATAACAGTAATATATCCATCATAATCTCCACAATAACACAGAAATGATATAAGAACAACAACAGAAATAGCACTTTGATTCAGAAAGCAATGTTCGCAGGCCTCTTCGAGGGGGAAACCTCCAATCGAGCAGTGCTTTGTTACAATAATCTCCAATCTAAGGTTTTCCTACCCTCGACCCTTATTTATACTAAATATGTCTATCAAGAGAAGCATCTAGAGGAAGATCCTTCTAGAAGCGGAAGCTTCTATTAGGTCTTCTTACATCTACCTTATTCTATTTTATTGAAAGGCCTTATTAATATTGACCTTTATTACATCTGAATATATTGATCTACCTATGTGCAGGTTAGGACCCTAACAAGGTGCATCAAAATGCCAGAACTTACGACAAATTCATTTTCAACATACATGGCCAGCCAAAAGGAAGGATCACTGACGAAGAAGTGGAAAGAGAAGTAGCCAGAAAAGAAGCAGAACAAGATGAAGCTGAGAGATATTCTCCCATCTCTGTCTCAAATCATTTAGGTTCCTATGAAGAGGTGGAAGGAGCACCAGTAGATAAAAGGAGAAGAGTCAAAGAGAAGGTCCTAAAAAGGAAGAACTATGCTAAAAAGAAACAAAAAATTGAAGCTGACAAAGCAAAGGCCAGAGTAGAAGATGAATCGAAAGCTAAAGTTGAGGTCGAAGTAAAACTTGTTGCATAAAAAGAAATGGAGTTAGAAGAAGTGGAAAAAATAGTGGTGGAATTAGAAAAGAAGGCAGAAAAAGAAGAAGAGTTTAAAGTTGTTGAAGAATAAATACAGAGGACAGAGAGACTGACACACACCTGATGGACTTAGATATCCTAGGAACATCCACCGTAGGTAAAGGAGAAGAAACAATGAGCAGTGGTTTAGGCCTCGAGCGTTGGGAACATTTTCGATTAACTGAAGTATTGGATATAATAAATTTCACATAGTAAAACCAATAGAATTGTCCAATCACTATTACATATGACCAAATTTCCCACAGTTTTTCATTGCTATTTCCATACTTATCCGTCGCAATTTCTACAAAAGCAAAGACTATTTTTTGTCGTTATTTTTTCGTCTCTATATCCACGAACCAAGTGTTCGTGGAAACAGCGACAAAATTAGCCCTCCATGTTTCATCACCATCAAGATAGGTTTACCTTATAAATCGTTGCAATATCAACGAAACTTTGTCGCAATAGGGATGAAAAATCATGCCAATGTAAAAAAAATTGTGGAAAGTTGCGACGCAAAAGCGTGACAATAGTGACGAAAAGTGATGGCAGAGAAAAAACTTATGACACAAATGTTTTATGTGCAACGCACAACTATGGAAAAGTGCGACGAATTTTTGTCACTATTGCCACGCTTGTTCAAAAAAAAAAATAGGCTTGCGACAAACTATCGTTGATATTGCGACGCATCCTTCAAGTTTAAAAAAAAAAAAAAATTACATGAGATATGGTATTACCATATTACAATGTATGAGATATGGTATTACCATATTACATTGTAATATGGTAATACCATATCTCATACAATGTAATATGGTAATACCATATTACAATGTAATATGGTAATACCATATTACATTGTAATATGGTATTCCCATATCTCATATACCATATTACATTGTCATATTATAATGTAATATGGTAATACCATATTACATGGTAATACCATATTACAATGTATGAGATATGGTAATACCATATTACAATGTAATATGGTATTACCATATTACATTATAATATGGCAATGTAATATGGTATATGAGATATGGGAATACCCTATTATTACAATGTAATATGGTAATACCATATTACAATGTAATATGGTATTACCATATTACATTATAATATGGCAATGTAATATGGTATTACCATATTACATTGTAATGTGGTACCATATTACATTGTAATATGATGGTATTACCATATTATAATGTAATATGGTAATACCCTATTACAATGTAATAAGGTATTATCGTATTACAATGTAATATGGTATTACCGTATTACAATGTAATATGGTATTACCGTATTACAATGTAATATGGTAATACTGTATTACAATGTAATATGGTAATACCATATTTGGTAATACCATATTACATTGTAATATGGTAATACCATATTACATTGTAATATGGTAATATCATATTTGGTGTTACCATATTACATTGTAATATGGTATTACCACATACCATATATATTACAATGTAATATGGTATTACTATATCTCTTACAATGTAATATGGTATTATCATATTACAATGTCATATTACATTGTAATATGGTATTACCATATTACAATGTAACATGGTATTACCATATTACATGGTAATACCATGTTACATTGTAAGATGGTATTACTATGTTACATTGTAAGATGGTATTACCTTGTTACATTGTAATATGGTAATATCATATTACAATGTAATATGGTATTACCATATTACAATGCCATATTACAACGTAATATGGTAATACCATATTACATTGTAATATGGTAATACCATATTACATTGTAATAATATGGTATTATAATGTAATATGGTAATACCATATTACATTGTAATATGGTATTACCATATTACATTGCAATATGGTACATTGTGATATGGTAATACCATATCACATTGTGATATGGTATTACCATAGATATGGTATGTGATATGGTATTACCCATATCATATCACATTGTGATATGGTATTACCATATCACATTGTGATATGGTATTACCATATCACAATGTGATATGGTATTACCATATCACATTGTAATATGGTATTACCATATTAATATATCATATTACATTTCTTATCCTTTATTTCTCTAGCAATATCTTTATGTGCTTTTGCAAAGGATCAATTTTGATAGTGAACTTTAGATACCCTTGACATTAAGATAAACCAAAAGTGCACCATGTTCTAGGTTCTAGGTAATACCATATTACATTGTAATATGGTATTACCATATTATAATACCATATTACATTGTAATATGGTATACCATATTACATTTCTTATCATTTATTTCTCTAGCAATATCTTTATGTTCTTTTGCAAAGGATCAATTTTGATAGTGAACTTTAGATACAATGTAATATGGTATTACCATATTACATTGTAATATGGTATTATAATATAATGTAATATGGTATTATAATGTAATGTAATATGGTAATACCATATTATAATATGGTATTACCATATTACATTGTAATATGGTACATTGTGATATGGTATTATGATATATTACATTGTGATACCATATCACAATGTGATATGGTATTACGATATCACATTGTAATATGGTAATACCATATCACATTGTAATATGGTATTATCATATTAATATATCACATTACATTTCTTATCCTTTATTTCTCTAGCAATATATTTATGTGCTTTTGCAAAGGATCAATTTTGATAGTGAACTTTAGATACCCTTGACATTAAGATAAACCAAAAGTGCACCATGTTCTAGGTTCTAGGTTCTAGGTAATACCATATTACATTGTAATATGGTATTACCATATTATAATACCATATTACATTGTAATATGGTATACCATATTACATTTCTTATCATTTATTTCTCTAGCAATATCTTTATGTGCTTTTGCAAAGGATCAATTTTGATAGTGAACTTTAGATACCCTTGACATTAAGATAAACCAAAAGTGCACCCTCTTCTAGGTTCTAGGATCTACATACATTTATTTATTTTAACAACAAATTATAAATATTAATTAATTATAATATGCAAATGTGGCATGTTAGTTCCTCCATGTTTTAGTAGAGAGTGACTCCACTTTCTCAACAAGATGCAAGAAGTTCTTTTTGAAAACAACTTAGGATAGTGATTTGTCCTAAGTGGGATGGTGAACTTGGCATTCAACAAGATAGGAAGTAATTCATTGATGACAAGTGTAGTAGGTGTGCAGGTCCACTAGTGTATGGATTTTGTCTGCTAAGTGATAGACTTGAACTTCCTCTTCCAGAATAGATGGCTCATATAGCTTGAGATGATTGACATAAATGATATTATGGATGTCTAGCAAGGAAGGGAAATACTAATGACAACCATTGTCATTAATATATTGAAGAACAATATAGGGACAATAGAAAATAGGCTTGATTTTTTTATGATGTTACCCCTTAAAAAATTGTTTGTCCATATACAACCAAAGTGAGTCACCAATTTGAAGATAGACAAAGCCTTGATGGTGATCCTAGAGGGATTTATAATGAGAAAGGGAGGATTGAAGGGAATTAGTAACCAAATAATGAATGCTAGATAATTTATGAACAAAGGAGATTCTATACATTTTACCTCGCCTTATAGGAACTTCTATCCATAATATGTGAATAATAGCAAGATGCAAAGAATGAGCAATGCAAGAAATTATATAGGGGTAATATGAGGGTCTTTGCAATGTAGTCCAATACATTGTTGTTGTGAAGGAATCCTCCATCAACTAGGCCTATATATCCCATGGTACATGTGAATACCCCTATGCCTTGAGAATTAGTGTAAGGTAAAACTACAAGGTGTGCCATGTGGATTAGTTTAATGTTAGGCAAGTATAAGACAAATGAGAAAGAAATATTGGTAGACAAACATTGCATGTTAAACACACAATTTTGACATGGGGGAACAAGCAAATTCAATCACTTCATCATAATGATAGAAACTAAACTATGAAATGTAAACAATGAAATAAAAAGAAATAATCATAACTATCATGTAAATGATGCAATGGCTAAATTAGGAGATTACAGATGAGCAATTTCTAATTACTATATTAATGGAACAATAAATAGAATATGTAAGTAAACCATGAGTGATTCTAACAATAATAATAACATCTCAACTATAAAATCATTGATAAGATTAAGAGTGACAAGAAGATACGTGCACTTACTTATACATGAGGTAGGATGGTGTAGGAACATGTTTAGCTAGATACCTACATCACAAAGGTTGGCATCTTACCACAAGTGAGGTAGGATTCGCAACATGATCTCTTATGGAAAGGATGGAGGATGGATGAAAAGGTAAAGATGGGAGGTTTTGGTGTTAGGGTAGTTCTAACAAAGGCAAGAGAAAGAAGTTGATGACACTGGCATGACATTGGAAAAAGGCGTGAGTTGACATAAACCGTCTAAGAGTGAACATGAGCGAGAGAGGAAACACACTCTAATATAGGGTTATCACAAGAATAAATGTGACATATGGAAACTTGGAGTTAAAGTGAGTGTAACAAATGAGATACATTGTTCTAGGATTAGTGTAGTCATTAAGGTGCCATACACTAGTCAAGGACATAGCATGAGTCCCATGTGACATACGATAATATGGAGAGTGTGAGCATAATAGGAATCATAAAATAGTAATATAGAGTCATCAAAAGCACAAAAACAACACATGATAGCCTAGATTTAGTGCAAGAATGAGAGGTGGCATACATCAATGGGGTATTTTATGCAAGCGTAGGAGGCGACATGAATCAACCTAAGTTCAATGCAATCATAGAGGTGAAAAATACCAATGGTATACCAGTGGAGGAGAGAGGATCAAAGGAAGATATTATGTCACCATTGGGAGGGGCTCCATAGTTGCAAGCTATGGAATGTGACCATTAAGGGGGACATCTTGGAAAAGTGACCAAAGAAGTGATAATTGATCCTAAATAGGTAGAGGTTATATTAAGTAGGGTCTTTCTTGAGATAATGACCTAGAAGGGACCCATCGATATTATGACCAAATAAAAATGGAGAAAAAGGGGTGTAAGGAAGAAGAGATAAGGAGGAGAGGCAATACTTTCCCCAAGCATTTGAAGGACTAGGAAAAGAGGAAGAGGATGTAGGAGAGCATGGAACACTAGGAGAGGAATAAGACAAGGGGAGAACTATGTAATATTGGGTGCTACCAGGTAAGAAGTGGCTAGAGTTGATAATGGGAAGTCTAAGCTAGCCCAAAAAAACTCCCAATAGGAACAAGGATTCATTCAACTTGATAAAAGTGTGTTAAGACATGGGACCCTTTTAATGTTAGCAAATGTTGATTTTGACAACTAATGGAAATATAAGGAAAAGAGAATGCATAGAAGAACAAGGGGCTACCTCATTGTTGTAGCCAGCAAGAGGACAAGGGAAAGCAATTATGGAACTAGATATAATAGATCATATATGTATTTTGTTAATTGGTGTGTGGTAGAAAAAAAAAGTATTGATTTAAAAATCATTGGGGAGGTTTGGGATTTAGAATGAGAATAGTAGAGTGAGAGTGCATCCAGGTAGAAGGATGAGAATGTATTATTTAGAGAGTTTGGAAGAGGGATAGTGCAACCATATGAGATGAGATGGATTGATGTGATGTAAAATTGAGAACTGTGAACTTTTACTAGTATAAAGCCTACT
>ML785646.1:78830-97022 GCA_009831015.1 Picea engelmannii | reverse complement strand
CGAAACAAAGAAATGAAATATTTTGTCATACTTTAAAGCAAATAAAAGATAATTAAATACCTGGAACAATCATTGCCAACATTGTGTGCTCTCTCTTGATCGACATCTAAGGAGGAAGGTTATTGTTTATAACAAAAACAGGCTACACTGAGTACGTAGAACAAAGCTCTCCAAATGGATTGACACCATTAGATGCCAACGAAAGTCTAACATTACAAGGTTCTTCTTTAAAAATTGGCTACTTTTCTTCGATGTAGTTCAATGCAGAACCATTTGCAGGCATTCGAAGAACATCGTCTCAACTTATGTTCTTTGCATGGAAACTCATAAATTGTGCTATACTTTGGCACCTGAACAACTGTTGGAAACGTGTAATTATTGGAATATAACGAAGAACTTTGTGAGGCACCTTCTTTGATGCTTTATCGGTTTGATATATACTTATTTGACATTTTAGGCATTCATTTTCTAATACATATTGTCCATAATATATGATATGATCATTAGTACATGCATCAATAGTCTGATAGTCCATTCCAATTTCTTTCATAATCACGGATATTTCTCGATATGTGCAGGGAAAACATTTGACGTCGGTAATAGAACTTCACCTAACAATCTACAAAATTCTAAACAAGAAGTCAATGTAAACAATAGTAATCATCAATATCTCATCCAATATACTAATTTACAAATTAGAAAACAATAGCAATATAGGAAAAAATTGAACCTTTTAAGTATTTGTGAACATGCAGGCATAAATAATTAACAAATTAAATACCTTAGTATCTGTGTGAGGCATGTGTTTGATAAACCATTCAAAACCTTCAGGTTCACCAACAACAATATAGCAGATAAAATATTTGTTGTTGAGCCTTCATAAAGAGGTTGACGTGACTTCTCGAGTAGAGGATCAACATCATGACTATCATCCTAGTTGTCCTCATCCATTGGCGAAAATGTGTCTTGGATCAATCTATGTATCTCATCTTCCTGATTTGAATCACTAACGTTATCTCCATCCATATCATCATTAATAACTTGATCATCAACTTCAATATTATGATCTCAAAGTTCATCACCCTGTAAAGGAGTATTTCTGCTAGTACTTGGCAAATAACTCGTTGGAGGTTGACATTTTGGGGGCATCGTCTATATATTTAAAAACAACGTAGAAAAGTTAGTGTGTATCGAAAATATAAAAATCTCGATGAGAAATATTACTAAAATTCATGACATACTGATTATTACAGAGAATACATTAAATATTGAATCCTCTTACCAAGGGACGATATTCATAACCCCCTTCAGTGTTCCCCTTCTCCCTACAATGTATTTGAGCTGTTGTTATTGAAATTCTTTTTTTTTGCAAGCCTCTGCAATCATAGCAAGGGCAATAACATTTTCCATCGTCCCTCGCCTCTAATGTCTCTCTTAACCGAGCAAGCTTCCTATCATTTTCATTCATAGTGACAAATCCTTGTCCTAACAAGTAATTGTCTTACCTACACCATACCAAACAGTAAGTTGTCAATTTTTTATATTTTAGCTACTCCTTTCGATTATGATATGTTTATTTACAATGACCTACAATCCTCACAATTATTTCTTCTAAGACATTTTGACATGTTTTTTTTTTTTATTATCAATTAACTATTAATATAGATATACTTCAATTTGTACTATAGAGTAGTGTGTACTGAATAACCATGGAAAATAATTACACACCATTTAAAAAAAATGATCAAAATTTCTCAAACTTGAATCACTCGACACCATACACTAGCCTCTAAGTTGTTTTGTAGACAAAATGGCAATCTTTGAAATTCACCACTAAAAAAAGAATGCCAACCACTTGTCATCCACAATTGGGTTGGGTTGGTTTAAATTATGACGTGTTGATTTGCATCTACATACAATGGTCACAATTTTATGCTACTTACAATGGTCACAGTTTTATTTTCTAAGCCACTTTGGCATGTTCTCATTTTTCATTGTCTGACTAGTAGATTTCATCATGTTATCGTAGATTTCGTCATAATTTTTTTATATTTAAGATACTGATCCTTATTAATAGTATATAAACAAGTTACATCAACTAAAAACTAAAGTTAATCACTACATCTAGAATTGTGTGTGATTATAAAAAATTGAGAGAAAAAACATCACATATAAGAAAAGGGTATGTGGATTTTATTGAGAAGGTTGAAACAAATATACTTTATTTATATTGGAAGACTATGGTATATAATCATAAGTTCATTTGTTAAAGGTTCTTAGTTATAAGCCAAGAAAGTTAAAGGTGGCTAACCATGAGCTAAGATGGTTGAAGGTGGTTAGTTAAAAGTGATTGTTATGTGCCTAATCATGACATAGATAACATCTTTATAATAAGGCCATATGTGTACAATTTTTTTCTTTATATAATAACGACATATATACCTAACATAAGTTTAGGGTTAGTGTTTATGTATCCTATTGTTATAAACATGATTTTCCTCCCTATCTTATATATACCATAACTTATCATTTATCAATATAACAATCAACTTCAAGATTTTATTCATGGAGATTTCTTCCTTCATTTAATTGAATTAGTAAGTGCTAGCCAAACATTAGGTGTGCAAGTATCCCAACCATTATTGTCACTATTATATTATTTTCAACTTATGCAAGTGTGATCCCATTTGGGTACTAGGGATGTAACAAGTGGTATCAAAGCTTCAATCAAGCTTTGTTGGTGTTTTTTTGTTAGTTCTTAAAAATAAAAGAGAGAAGAAAATGACAATCAATTACTATCATTTCATCGATCAGGGTTGAGTTTCAAGAGCAATTCCATATATTTATCAATGAAAAGAGAGAGAGATTATAGCTACAATTGAAGGGAAAAGGGTATGTGGATTCCATAAACCTAGAATATTATGAAATCCACATACCCTTTTCCATAGAATATACTAACTAGATCCAAAAACCAAAGACATGAAATATGGTACTAAACATATAATATATTATCAAGGAAAAAACAAGCTACATGAAATTTGGACATTTGAACAAAAATTTACAAGTTAAATGAGTACATCAATAAATAAAAACATACTAACCTTGAAAGTTCAAAATCCGAGCTATGTAGATCGAGAATTGGATTTGTTCAACCGGTGGGTGACGGAAAAAATAAACAACTCAAACAAAATCCAAGAACAGTGTCACAAATATAGCAATTGTGTCGCAAAGTCTCTTAAAGTCAGGTATATATAGATCAAATAGTCAACTAGACGTTAACACCGACCAATGAGATAGGCAAAATTTTCGTCACTATTGCCACGAAAGTTCGTGGCAATAGCGACGAACTTTCGTGGAAATAGCGACGAAAATCCTGACCAAGTTAAAATAACCTATTCGTGGATATTGCGACGAACTTTTGTGGCAATATTGACGAAAATCCCTCCCTATTTAAAAAAAAGATGAAACTAATGGAAACGTGGAAAAATTTTATGGAATAATCCTCCCATATGTAGTAGTGAATAAAGAATGAAAAAGGTGTCAATGACAGAAGGAGCCCCTATATCAGTGGTTACTCAAGTCCCTATCACAGGAGATGTCAAGGAAGACCCTGTGGAAACAGCTAGGGTACGTTTTGGATTTATAGATGCAACCATAGACAATAGGCATAGGCTATGACAACAGAACAAAGAGAAAGAGGTGAGGATCACAGA
This sequence comes from Picea engelmannii, assembly GCA_009831015.1. Taxonomy (NCBI): domain Eukaryota; kingdom Viridiplantae; phylum Streptophyta; class Pinopsida; order Pinales; family Pinaceae; genus Picea; species Picea engelmannii. The sequence continues at coordinate 93,309 of ML785646.1, read as the reverse complement.
GTTAGAAAAAATACTTCAACAAGTAAATATCAATGAAAGAATCCTTCTCAACGTTAAGGCTAGTGCGGAAAAAGTTAAGAATGATTTGGAACATGCCATCATTGACATGTATGTCAATCTACACCACTTCCAAAATGCGGCTGCAATAGTCATTGACCGAAACAACCAGATACAAATGCAGCTAACACAATACAACATTATCTGTGATGATATAGCTAAAATTGATACCTGGATAGTAGAGAATCTTCATGCACCTCCTGAGTTGTATAGACCCACAAAATCAGCTAGAAAGATATATCTGTATGCATTAGATCATTTCCAGCAGATAGGGAAAAGAGAAAATAAATAAGTAACCAAGGCGATGGCAATATGCTCAAGGACTCACAAAGTTTCCCAAGAGTTGATAAGGAATGGCCCTCCCCTAAGATTAGATAAACTTGGGAATAATTTGGTCACAGAAGAATTGGTGAATGTAGTCCAAGACAACATGATTCGAACGAGACAGATAGTCAAAGTAGCAACCATTGTCTCCACTGACCTCATTGACCAACATTTTCTATAGCCAGTGAAGCTTCACACTATGATATAGGCTTTCATGACAAAATTAGAGAAGGATATGATCTCCCTTGATGAGAGCATCACCATGAACAAAGAAACACTGGAACAAATAACATATAGGAGAATCGAGTCACTATATAACCAGTTGGAAGTTTGGACAACTTATCTCCAAAGAAAAAGTTCATAGAGAAAGGACAAAATGACTGTTTTTCTCTAGTCCTTTTCCTAACCACTTCAAATTTCATCATTTTTTCTACTTTTCATTAGGATAGAGAAGATGGACAGTTTTGTAACTTCCTCTTCAAGAAGAAGGTGAAAGGACACATAAGATTTATTAGCTTTTTGTATAAAATGGGATAGAATCTCGTTGGTAGAGGACTTTTTTTTTGTCTTTTCAAGCATTGTATATACCCAAGAACTTTTTCAAGAACTTATACTTTGTTAATTAATATTGAGAATCCCTCAGGGCTAGCATATTATAGAAGGAATTATGTGTAGAAATGGATCATATCTTTGAACTACTTAAAGTGAACATAATTGTTGTTTCTATGGACTGTAAGAATGTTTGTTTGTTGTAGACTAATGCTTCTACAATCTTTGTCATTCTACAATTATTGATGTTTCTGAATATTTCAATGCCTTGAGATTTATGGGTTATTACAGTATGCATTGTTTTTATCTATATTAATCTGATTATATACATATGTATGCATTTGTCTCCAATCTTCCTCTTTTGTTGCAACTAACTATATAAAAGTTGTGTAAGATTTCGGTTGCATTATAACTCATTGGTTACTCTAGTGTGCTCCTAGCTAGGATAGGTTAGCATAAATTAGTAATATATTAGTTGTATTTACATACATGGTCTTCATATACATATTTTCATTGCATTCTCACCATCCACCCACCTCATCGATACACCATATAGTGACCGGTACGAAAACCAAAAGACAACAACAAATGGCAGTCAGGCCAAATTCCAGATGGGACTCCTAATCTAAATGGTGTATAGTCTAGTTGGGACCGTATACTGGGGAGTAACACTTGTTTTTTTTGGGAAAACTTGAACCCGTCAACACCTTCCCACCAAGATCTACATGGTGAAGGGCTTTAAGGAGTGTGAAAGTGATCTTTTCACCATCGAAATTTTTTTGGACAGAGTAATAACCTTCTATCATATTCAACCATTTTTCTATAGTATTTTCATCTATCTGGCCTTCAAATATGGGGATATCAAAATTGACTTGTAATTTTAAGGGTGTCGTACCTTTGGAATGGTTACTTGTCGAAGATGCCTCAGTCGCCATCGGTAGTCGTTCCAGGATCTGAGCAAAGTTTTCCATCATCTCGTTCTTCTGTCGCATGAGGGATTCCTCGAGCAATGTCTTGAAAGGATATCTTTCTTTTTCATCTCTTTTTACTTCCACCATGGGAGGTTTCTTGGGTTGGAAAGAGTATTTTTCCTCAAGTGAAACTAGCTCAACACCCAACTCTCTATACCCTAACCTCATCGGGGACATGCACTGAGAAACGACAAGTAGAAGACTTTGTTGATACCACTGATCCAAATTATGTTGAGAATGAAATGAAATATAAATGACAATATAGAAGAGAACACATAAATGTAGTGAAACCCAACTTCTATTAATGAATAAAATATAAAAACATTGTAGAACAGAAATTGGATAGAAAGGTGGTAGCTTATGTCTAAAGAAAAAAATATTTCAGCTACACTCATTCGCAAAAAAGCATTACATCACACTCCATTGCATGCTTAATATACCTCCTTCACCTCAATTATATGTGAGAGAGTGAGAGGAGAATAATTCCCATGATGCATGTGGGATAAATTAGTCTAAGTTTACAAAATTTCATAGGCATGTAAAACACTAGGACTTCCTGAGTTGTCACCCATCCTAGTACGACTCTAGCCCGAGCATGCTTAATTGTGGAGTTATAATGGGATCCAGTGCATTAACGCTATGTTGTAGGCATGTACATAATACCACTAGGAATCATTACATGATGTATGTAATTAAAAAATGAAGATGGAATTACATTACATTCCCCATCTAAAGGGTGAATATCATGGTTTATCAAAACCACGGGCTCGAAAACATTGATTAAGTGAAAAAGGTGGATGGCCATTGAGATCCAATTGGATCAGAAATAAGGGTGTCATCTAGGGTGGGTAGGTCCATGAAAAAATAGGCTTAGAATTGATAGGTACCATGGTGATCAAGGTGAAGAGAGGAATCCAATGGGATAGGTGCCAAATAATGGTGTCAATGGGACCACTATACTCTCTTTTCTTTTTTTTACTCCTGTAGAGTTATACTCCGACCTAAAGAATATTGCAATGACGGAATGCCCAAATTGTTAATAGGGATAATTGTGTATGAATTTTTCAATAGGGATGTAGGAGGCATGGTTGCATGACAAAATTTCCCTTTTGTTCCTTTCCTATTATGTTATATTCTCAAGGGTTAGGGTTTCCATGGTTCCTTATATAAACAAAAGTTTTCCCTGTGCTATAGCTCTCTAATATACATGCGGGGTTGAACAATAGTACTTGTTCCAATATCTGAGGGCATAAACTAAGGAGGTTCAACCATACCCTTAGTCATACTATCTGATTACCCAGGTACTAGAGAGTATCTTCTCGAATGTTGTTATTGGTGTCACTATAGCAATTAGGAGGCCTATCAACTAATTTAGAGTCGGTTTCAGAATACCTAGGGGACTCATGATATACCTAATGGTACATGGGATTTATGGTCATGTGCAGATTATGTATGATGTCATACTACTCGAAGGGGTGCCAACAAGGGTTACAGAGGCTTCCAACAAGGTGAAACATTTTTTTCGAGTAACCGCGTGAAATTATTTGTATTTCTTGTGTGTTGTCTTCCCTAGGTGCAATTTTACCTGTTGAACAAAAAATCTATGTGCTTTAAAGACACTGACAATTCATGTCTCTACCCTGAAAAAAAATTCCCACAATATCTGCAAAGGAAAGAGCTCTCACACCACTTGTTAGGTATTTTTGGTTGTGGAGCCTAATTCTCTTCCTGATATAGAGGTATTGTCTCACCCGTGTTTGGATCCCAATTCCTAACAGGGGGTTGTGGGAATGTTTTTCCCCCCACATTTTTCACCATGGGGGGCAAGGGGGGAGGGGACACTATTTGGAGCCCCCCCTAGTGGGGGTTTGGAGGCAGCTCCCTAAAGAGAATTTTTTGGGAAATTTTCCTTAAAAAATATTGTAATTTCATAGTCAATAAGAACCACTCATCATTAGGTTGTGGATCTAATGGTAGAGGTTATTTTAGGGTTTTTCGCTCTAGAATGAAAATCTCTTTTTTGTATGAGGGAATTGTATTACGGATAAGAAGGTGAGTGAATATTGTATTCTGAGAGAGGAGACTATGAGAAAAGAAGAGGAAGTTACAGTGGGTGTCTTGTAGGTTGTATCCCTTCATTTTTTGGATAATAATAAAGGAAGGACTGGTAATTTATCTGATGGGCATAGCCCATATTGGGTGAACCATGTATATCTATGTCTCTATTTTTTATCTGAAAAGATATTTTACACGACTATGGTTGAGTTATTAAGCATGTGTTGATTAACCAATTAGGGAGCTTTAAGAAAGAGGAAGAAGTTATAGAAGAAATGTGGCAGCCATATACACATGTGCAGATCTGAAATACAGCATAAGACAGTAGAAAACCATAACACCAATGTGATAATGGAGTTCGGCAATCTCGCCTACGTCTTCAGGCCTTGTCTCAGTGGGCTTTGCTTATTTATGTTTGAAGCTTTACAAGTACATCATGATAGTGCCAAAATGTTAAAAAAATGAGTTGTTCATGTTCTACCAGATCTCATGAACCCATCAAAACTGAAGGCACCCAAATCGGATGAACGAGGCTCCCAAAAATGGCCCGCAAAGGTGTGCTCCTCAATAGCTTCCCTGCATAAAAATGGCCTTTGGCTCAACAATCCAGCAACATAAACATGTTCTGAACCTCCCCTAATCTCCCCATGGCCTCAAGAAGTCCTAGTTTATATATATTTGAAGTTGGTAACCATCTCCCAACTTCCTCCCAAGATCTGGCCTCAAAAAGGGCCCAATATCCCCCAATATTGGCCAAAAATCTCCAATAACACCTGAAGAAATCATAAAAATCCACTAATATATGGTAAAAACCCACTTCTGTAATAAAATTAGGGCGCAGCCCTTTTTGCGCTGGCCCTTGGGCATATGGGCGCATCCCTAGTGGCAACGGGCTAACCTCCTAGCTCTCTACCCTGTCATCGGCCAATGCCATATGTCGTACCTGCCACATCACTACCACATGTCATCCCTGCCACATGTCATACCTACCACATCATTGACACATGTCCTATGGATTTTACGGGCCTTCCATGTCATCTGAACCACATGTCACCACTACAAGGGTGACACGTGTCACTCGCTAATTGGTCCCCTATACCTTTCCATGTCACCTGTTTGTATGCCCAGTCACCCTACCACTTGTCACCTCTAGAAGTTGCCACGTCAGTTGTACGGAATCAGTCATGTCTGCGCCAAATCTGTTGCCACGTCAAATGTACGGTTGTACGGACTGTACAGTCAACTGCCATGTGGCACTGTATGCACTGTACAGTCAGCATTTTTTTGTTTGTTTGGAAAAATGAACAGAACGTGATATCAGGAGAATATGGCATATGTTTGAGCCTGTTCAAGTTGTGTTGGGTTCATATCGATGAGGCCTACGCACATGTCCGTTTTAAATCCATTCTGAGAACTTTGATGTTTAGGCCTTTCTGAGCCCCATCAAGCTCCTGGATCCGATTATGGATCACACCTCCCCACTAAAGGACCTTTTGGTCCCCAAAATGTTACAAAAATGGACTTTGATTGATTACATACTCATAAGGACAAAAACAAAACACGATGTTGTACAAAAATGATGTTATAACAGGTCATCATTTCAACATGTGTGATTACATTAATGGAAGCAAAATACAATGAAGTTATGACATCCACTTTTGGAAAAACCAAGTGGCTAGTTTATTTTCTTCACGGTGTTCCTCTTGCTTTGTTGGTAATCCTTCATGAGTACTTGCACAATCATTTTTTCCTTATTTGGACAAAGCTCTGGATTAAGCTTCCAACAAATAGTCTTTTGATGTCCACTCTGGTTGCAATAAGTGCACTGAGTTTTTGGCATCCAGACATGTTTACCATTCTCTTTCTTCCGTTATGGAGTTGGATTTTTATGTCGTGTTTCCTTCCTGGACGACATAGATTTCCTGTACAAATTTGGTCTCTTCCAACACTTGGAAACACAATGCTTGGGTGAATGACAATAATTACAAGGATAAAGATTCCACAAGTTCCAAATTACTTGATTATGATTATTATAATCAAAAGGAGAATTGGTAAAAACATGGCCATTATACCTTCCATGTTGATCTTCACTTTGCTTTGGAGATGACTTGCATTCACTACCACAATTCTGAAGTGATGCGCCATTACCTTTCGTGAAGTGTTACTGCAATGTCTTAACCTAGCCATTTGAAGCATTACTTGCTTCCGAAGTTTTGGAACCCATATTGGAGGATGCTCCAAGATCCACTTCTCCATATCCCAATCCTAAATATCGAGGCCTTTCCACAATCTCAATAGGATTAACGATACCTTGGCCTTCAATTCCAATCCCCTTTCCTTCATAACCCATCTTGGTTAACAATCTCAAACCTATACCTCTTGTATGTTTTTCAAATGCACCAAAACCATCTTGATGGGAACAAGGAGAATTTGATGAATGACCTTCACTGCATACCTTAGAGATGTTTTCTGAAACAGATGTAGAAGGCACTTCCTTCAATCCCTATTTTCCTTTGTTTTTCTTTGAAGATTTCACTTGAGTCGATCTCTTTCGTTCCAAGTAGTCTTCATATAACACTTTCACCATATCGGACATGGCAAGGAGATTTTTTCACATATCCTTCTCATCTTGCGAAATTCCTTTTGTAGATGCCATTTTCTCCTGTGAGATGAGCTCTTCCCTGGTTAACATGCAAAACTAGAATTCCAAATGTCAACTAGCTCTAATACCACTTGATCCGAAAAGATATTTTACACAACTATGGTTGAGTTATTAAGCATGTGTTGATTAAACAACTAGGGATCTTTAAGAAAGAGGAAGAAGTTATAGAATAAATGTGACAGCCATATGCACATGTGCAGATCTAAAATAAATCATAAGACAGCAGCAAACCATAACACCAATGTGATAACGGAATTCAGCAATCTTGCCTACATCTTCGGCCTTGTCTCAGTGGGATTTGATTATTTATGTTCAAATATTTAGAAGTACATCATGATAGTGCCAAAATTTTACAAAAATGATATGGTCGCATTCTACCAGATCTCATGAACCCATCAAAACTGACGACACCCAAATCGGATGAACGAGGCTCCCAGAAATGTCCCGCAAAGGTGTGCTCCTCAATAGCTTCCCTGCATAAAAATGGCCTTTGGCTCAACAATTCGGCAGAATAAACATGTTTTGAACCTCCCCTGATCTCCCCATGGCCTCAATAAGGCCTATTTCATATAGATCTGAAGTTTTCAACCTTCTCCCAACTTCCTCCCAAGATCTGGCCTCAAAAAGGGCCCAATATCCCCCAATATTGGCCAAAAATCTCCAATAAGAGCTGAAGAAATCATAAAAATCCACTAATATATGGTAAAAACCCACTTCTGCAATATAATTGGGGTGCATCCCCCTTCACGTTGGCCCTTGGGCATATGGGCACATCCCAAGTGGCCACGGGCTAACCTCTTAGTGCGTTGGCCCCCTGCATGTTTGGCACCTAGTCCTATGTGAAGGCCATATGGCCAGACCCCACGCGTGCGCACTATTATTCAACCCCTTATTCTAGCCTTTGGTTATGTTGTTGGTTGAGCGCTTATCCTATGGCCCCCGCACTCATGACCTTATCCCTGGAATGGAGCGTCGAACCGTGACATGTGGGTCATATAGTTCATTCCCCGAACCAAGGGCTAGTTCCTATGCATTAGTGCCAACGGTTATTAAGGAGGGGCTCACGGTTCTATGGTGTGGTCTCATGGTGAGTTCTGCGCTGAGGTCTGGGGCTAGCCCCAACCCTTTCTCCGCCCATATGAACCAACCATTAAAATTTTATATATGTTTTTCCCATTACATAACAAGACACACATGCGGGCGAGTTGGCTAGCCCAGCCCTGCCAAACCGTGGCCCGGTGGTAGGTTGCAGGTTCAAAGCCCACAACTCCAAATAAATTTTGCAAACAACCATGAACCAGTAACAAGGTGCCATGTGGAAGCCCACGTCTGGGCCACATGGCACCACGCCATACGCCCTCTAAACTGCCACGCGTCACATGCTTATTGGTCCATCTCTCTACCCTATCACCGGCAACTGCCACGTTTTGTACCTTCCACATCATTGCCATGTGTCGTACCTTCCACGTCATTAACACATGTCGTATGGATTTTACAGGCCTTCCACATCATCTGCACCACGTGTCACCACTACAAGGTTGACACGTGCCACTCATTGATTAGTCCTCTATACCTGTCCAAGTCACATGTTCGTACGCCCAGTCGCCCTGCCACGTGTCACCTCAAGAAGCTGCCATGTCAATTGTATGGAATCTTCCACGTGTGCGCCAACTATGTTTCCACGTCAGTTGTACAATCATACAGCCTGTACAGCCATCTGCCACAAGGCACTGTACGGATTATACAGTCAACATTTTTTTTGCATGTTTGGCAAAATGTACAGAACATGATGTCAGGAGAATACGACATTCGTTTGAGCCCGTTCAAGTTGTGTTGGGTTCATATCAACAAGGCCTACGCACACATCCATTTTGAATCCATTCTAAGAACTTTGATTTTTTAGGCCTTTCTAAGCCCCATCAAGCTCCTGGATCTGATTCTGGATCAATTGTATTGTGTATCTTCCATCTTTTATTTCCACATATGTTTTATATTATTGTTATGTGATCCTCTATTGGCACCCAAATTTTTGGCTCCAATTTTTTGTGCATGCACAAACAAAGTTGTGCACGCTCATTCCATATTTTTGCGCCTGTCGAAGGAAATGTACAAGGAATTCCATAGAGTGCGCAGCGAACTGGTTTTTTTCAGCAACGCGCCAAGTATAAATACTACCAAGCATGTGTTGGTCCAAGTTTTTTCAGTTGTGTCAAAAACCAAGAATATGCCTGCCATAATCAAGAAAAGAATCACCGGGAAATCTCCCTAAATGATTATTGCTCGTAACATATGAAGACGTGGGGTATCCGGAATGAGATGGAAAGGTAGTAATATTTCCCATGATACAGAGAGTCTACGTGGAGCGCTGGTAGGTACCAGAAGTGTGTGAGGCAGTTGATCAGACAAGCGAGTGGAGGAGAGCAGAAATATATAGCGCTCCTCAGCAGCGAAAGATATAAAAAGGATCTCTAAGCTCAGAATAGGAGTTAGTTGGTTAATGAGTTAGCTCGTGAGATAATCAGTCAGAGAGTTTTGAGTTATCTTAGCTATCAATGTCGATGTAGCACACCCATTTCGGAACTCTGGGATTACTCGCGCTCTGATACCCATTTGTACACACCATTTGTACAAAGCTCATATAGATATCATATATCCCATGCATTTAAGAAAATAAACACATTTAACTCAGAGTAAAACATATCATTACTGCTATAATTAAACAATCCATAGCATTCCATATTAATTTGTATACACAGCGGAAAACATGATAACATTTACAGTAGAGACATGATAAAATGTGATAAAACATAGTTAGATACTTATCTTGTAACAATGGTGGGATCCACCAACCAAATGCAGGCCTTCCACGAACCTCCCAGCCTTAGACCGCACTGCTCATCAACTCAGTAGTGGGTCACCCCTGAGCTGGGACTAAGCTCCACCCCAAGGCAAGGAATCTAGGCTCAGACTGAGGTTACAGGGAAAATAGTCACACACAACCATAAGGACGGAATGCTCTCCCAGGAATCTCCCACGCTCACTGCCCACAGACCCTCATTCCCCACATGCCTATTCCACCCCAGGAGAATGCACCTTCTCTGTCACCTGGACAGTCTTTCGACTGCCAATCTCCCTTACCTTGGGTTACAGGAACAGACCGGACCGGAAGTCTCCGGGCTCTATGGCAGCTACAGGGTTCCTTCCAGGAGTTCTCTCCTTCCCCTACGCACTCTCTCACTTGGAGGGAGTCGCTCACAAGCCAACAAGCCTCACGCAGTCCAATACTGCGTAGTCTCAACAATCCCACAGGAAAACAGACACAGGCTTTCCAAAAACTGGTTCGGAAATCATAGGATGGCTTCACAGTCATGGCTTCGGAACAGGGAATGCTCGCATAGTCTCGCTCAGTTTTCCCGAACAAGCAAAGACTCTTCCCCGAATTCAACACAGGCTTCTCGTAAGCTGGGGTTACACGCACGGGATTTCTCAGAATCAGACACAGACATTCGAGTCACAGGGTCTCCCTAAGGTTCTCTACAGGAGTCGGGTTAGTCATACTGCTCAGAGCTCCGTACGCGTTCAGACAATCCGGTGGAATGGGAATGGAACCTTCTCACGGCTCACCCTGTCCATTTTATTTGCATGCACTAGGGTTGACACTTGTCACCCATGGAACTGCATGCGTTCCACCAGCACGCGTTCCTCCCACCACTTGGGAAATCACGCGTCCTTTCAAAAGGACTTAGGATAAAAACATATGATGCACATATCTTTTGGAATAATATTAAAATATTATTCCCAGACTTAAGCCCCCCTAGGCTTAGCCCCTAGGCTCAACACTTAGCCCCTTTCCCACCTTCCATCCCCTAATTCCTTGTCCACTTTGTGGATGCTCAGTCCCCCTTCACTCATTCATCGTGGTCGGTCTGCACCTGGCGGTGTTTATATTTTATTAAATGTTCTGCATACATACAAGTACAACAGCAGTGTCCTGGCCTTCAACACTTGGGCTCCCTGGCCTAACAACACATAAGTCTCCAGCTTATAAGAACTTGGCTCACCAGCCTATAAAACATAATCACAATTCCTTTCAGAACTTGGTTTACAGTGGGGCTCGGCCTTAGGGACACTACAATTCCCCTCCCCTTATTTTTGCACTGTCCTCAGTGCAACTTACACTGTCTCTGCAAGCCTTTCAAAATTTTCAAAAAGATGCGGGTACTCTACCCGCATAACCTCTTCATGCTCCCATGTCGCGTCCTCAGGACCATACCAGGTCCACTGGACCTTTACAAGCTCTATATCTCGATTTTGGAGTTGTTTGCTTTTCCTGTCCAATATGCCCACAGGATGCACTTGCAAGACACCATCTGGTTCCACCTGAATCACAATCCAATCGATAATATGATTAGCATCAGGTACATATTTCTTAAGCAGTGAAACATGAAACACATTATATACAGCCATAGATGCAGGTAATGCAAGCATGTATGCAACCGGCCCAATCCTTTCCAGGATCTCAAATGGCCCACAAAATCTTGCTGCCAATTTGGCACAACTTCCCAGCCTCAGGGAACTCCTGTTAGTTTTCACTTTCAGGAAAACATGATCACCCACTTTGAATTCTCTATGGGTTCTATTACTATCAGCGTAACTTTTCTGCCTATCCTAGGCATCTTTTAAATTATGTTTAATTCTTATCATTTGGTCTTCCATCTCTTTGAGTAGTTCAGGCCCAACTACTACTCTGTCAGCTGGATTATCCCAGCTCACTAGAGTGTTTCACTTTCTTCCATAAAGCACTTCGAATGGGCTCATCTTCAATGATGCATGATACCCATTATTGTAGGCGAATTCTACCAAATGCAGGTAGTCTTCCCACCTTGATGGTTTATCCATCACATACATTCTTAGCATGTCTTATATTACTCTGTTCACTCTCTCTGTCTATCCATCAGACTCGGGATGATACGATGTGCTAAAGTTCAGATTCGTTTTGAATCCTTTGAATAGTCCTTTCCAAAAATTCGAAGTGAATTTCAGGTCCCTATCAGACACAATTGTCTTAGGAATTCCATGCAAGTGTGCAACTTCTTTTAAGAAAATATCAGCAACATCTGCTACCCAGTGGGTGGTTTTCAGTGGAATAAAATGGTAGCTTTAGTAAGCTTGTCCACCACCACCATGATTGAATCATGTTGCTTGCTTGTTCTAGGTAGTTCGGTGATAAAATCCATTGTTACCACGTCCCATTTCCATTCAGGAATAGGTAAAGGTTGCAGCAACCCGGTTGGGTGCCTATGCTCCGCCTTAACCTTCTGGCACTCCATACATCTGGCGATTTATTCAACGATTTCTTTCTTCAAACCTGGCCAAAAATAATGGCTTTTGATTGCTACCATAGTCTTCTGATATCCAGGATGTCCATCATAAGCCACGTTATGCATCTCCTTTAGAATTGCCAGCTTCAACTCTCAGACATTGGGTACAAACACTCTATTTTTATACAGAAGTAAACCATTAGTTCCCAAGGTGTAACTTTCCTTGGTCTGTGGTCTCTCACGTTGTTGTAGCTTTGCTACAAGATTTTTGTACTGCAAATCAGCATTTGCAGCTTCCAAAATTCTGTCTTTCATCTCAGTATGGTACATGCTAATGGTTGTAGCATGTAATTCGTGCACTTTTCTGCTGAGTGCATCAGCCACCTTATTTTCTTTCCCTTTGATATGCTTGATATCAAAGTCATATTCGCACAGAAACTCCAGCCATCTGATTTTTCTGGCATTTAAGGTCGGCTGATCAAATAAATACTTCAGACCGTTATGGTCTATTCTCAACTCGAATCTCTTGCCCATGAGGTAATGTCTCCATTTCCTCAAGGCATGGACGATTGCTGCCAGCTCTAAATTGTGAGTGGCATAATTCTTCTCATGTTCCTTCAACTTTCAGGATTCATAACAAACTACAAATCCCTCTTGGCTGAGAACTCCTCCCAGCCCCTCCTTAGATGCATCAGTGCATACTACGTAATCCTTGTTTGGATCTACAATCTTCAGGATTGGAGCACTAGTTAGCAGCTGCTTCAATCACTGGAAGCTGCTCTCACATTCTTCATTCCACTAGAACTTCTTCTCCTTCCTTTGCAAGGAAGTGATAGAATGAGTTATCTTTGAGAATCCAACTATAAACTTCCTATAGTAACCTGCCAGACCCATAAAATATATAACTTTTGCCACACTCCTCGGTGTTGGCCATTCTCGAATGGCATGTACCTTTTCAGGATCCACAGCGATCCCTTCTTCAGATATAATATGTCCCAAGTAATGGATCTGCCTTTGGTAAAATGAGCACTTGCTCAGATTTGCGTACAGTTGGTGTTCTCTCAACACCTGCAGCACCATTCTTAGGTGTTGCTCATGTTCTTCCTCTGTCTTGGAATACACCAAGATGTCGTCCAAGAAGACTATGACAAACTTGTCCAAATAATTTTTGAACACTCCATTCATTAAACACATGAAAACAGCAGGCGCGTTGGACAATCCAAACGGCACCACTGTGAACTCATAATGACCATACCTTGTTCTAAAGGCGGTCTTGCTGATGTCCTCATCCTTTATTCTCACTTGGTGGTATCCTGATCGGAGATCTATTTTCGAAAATATTTTCGCATCCTTCAACTGATCAAAAAGATCATCAATCCTTGGCAGAAGATACTTGTTCTTGGCAGTGACCTTATTCAATTGTCAAAAATCAATGCACAGCCTCAACGTCCCATCTTTCTTCTTCACAAATAGGACCAGGGCTCCCCATGGTGACACACTGGGGAGAATGTAACCTTTCTTTAGTAGCTCTTCGAACTGCAATTGCAACTCTTTCAGCTCTTGCGTACTCATTCTATAAGGAGATTTCGAAACTAGAGTTGTTCCAGGCATCAAATTTATAGAAAAATCGATGTCCCTCCTCGGAGGTAGTCCAGGTACCTCCTGAAATACATCCTTGAACTCCTTAAATACTTCATGGTCTTCTAGATTCGATACTACATCTTGGGATGCTTCTTCCACCCGAGCTGCAAATAATTGACAGCCTTTCCGGTAACATTTCTTCAGCTCCATGGCTGAGATTTCCCTCAGAGCCACGGCTCTAGGAATTCCTTGGACTGTTACCTGATTTCCCTCTTCGTTCAGGCATGTGAACCTCTTGTTACGGCAATCCAGAATGGCATGGTGCCGGTCCAACCAGTCCATCCCAATTAAGCAATCATATGAGCCTAAAGGCAGAATGTTCAATTCAACCTTAGTGCTCATTCCTTTCATGTCCACTGAACAGGACTTAACCAATTCAGTGACCTTCCTCTTGGTCCCTGTGGCTAACTNCACTAACCAAGACTTCTCATGTTTGCTTCTCATTAGATGCAAACTATCCACCACTCTAGGATCTACATAACTATGGCTAGCCCCTGAATCAATTAAAATAACAAGTGGTCGGTTGTTGATCGTACCTTCCACTTCAATCATGTGCAATTGAAATTTTGCTTGCTTATTGTCCAGGGCTGCATAGATCCTCGGCATTCTACTACTCATATCCTCCATTGTTTCAGCTTGTTGAACAGTATGGACAGTTCTTTCTTTGTCTTTTCTGTGGGGGCAGTCTCTGTACCTATAATTTCCTTTACATCCCCAACACTCTATAGGTGGAGGCCTTGGCATTTGCTCACTGCATTCAACCTTCCTAGGCTCTTTAAAAGATGACTGTCCCCAAGGACTATTTCTGAAAAAGGAAGGCTTGCTTCCCTTCTGCCTTTGTTCCTTCTTAAATTTCCTCCGATCATCCCAGACCTTCCGAAGGATAGGCCTTTCTCCTT
>ML785646.1:63490-78477 GCA_009831015.1 Picea engelmannii | reverse complement strand
GGTATTTCTTCTCGAAATACCTCTTAAACTCCTTCCACGTGACCTCTTTCTCTCTGATGTGTTGCACCTTTACAAACTGATCCCACCACATGGATGCTTTTCCTTTCAGTTGGTACATTGCAATTCTTCCTTCTGCATGGGCAGAATAATTCTGCAGTTGGAAGTATTTCTTCATGCCAAGAAACCAGGTCTCATCATCTTCCTCCTTCTTATGTTCTCCATCGAATGTTGGAGGCTCAATCTTGTTCATCTCTCCTTTCAATTCCTCCTTTCCAGATTTTTGATGTTTTCTGGTAGGGGATGGGCTTGAACTACTGTGTGTCTTCCTGTCAGAATGTCTTTGGGAGCGATTAAGATGTCAGCTATTGCTCCTCGACCTTCTTCTTCTTTCATGGGTTTTGCAACTCTCCGTCGCACTTGAGTCTCTTCCCTTCTCGAGTTTCTTCTCTATTCTTTCCAGGCTCTTCAAAAATTTTAAGTTTAATGCACCCTGTCGATCCCTGACTTTCATGAGCTTTCGGCTATCAGCTCGGCGAGCCTGGGCCTCTCTTTGCAATCCTTCAATGATTTTCATTATGTGTCCTTCCTTATCCTTCTCTTTTCCATGCCCATTGGAGTTCGATCCTTCGATTCCCAGGTTAACATCCTTTCCTTCATGTTCGTCTTCTATTTCGGGGGTAATCTGCACCTTTCCCCACTCCATACTCAGTCGTTGGTTAGTTGGAGTCCTGACCTCCGTTGAACTCTGCACACGCACTATGCAAATAAAATCGTAGTTTATCAGGCCATTAAACCTTCAAGAACAATCTTCAGCATTTATAACTAATACCAACAAGAACAAAAGACATTTCAATTCCAATGGGTTTTCTGAGCTCTCGTTCGGCTCTGCAATTTTTGTGTTTTCGAAGCTTTCATTTTCGGCACTTTGGGATTTCGAAACTTTGGGTTTTTGTACCTCGGGACTTTGGGTTTCAGGGTTTCGGAGTCTCGGTACTGGATAACTCCCGTTTAACTCTCCTTTCCAACCCCTGACTTCCGAAATTTTGTTTTACCTTATTCTTCGGGTCTACAGCACAGTTGTCGCCCTTTACCAAGTGGTGCGTGGCACGTTTCGGAGGATCCTCATCCCATTCGGTGACATCATTAGGGTCCCACCACTCTCGCTTCTCTTTTTGACCCTCTGACACATGGTACATCTCCATGTGTCCACATCCATTCCTAGAAAAATCCAACAGTCAGATCTTTCTCACATCGAACGGTCGTTAAAGACCCGGAGATTCCCCGAAGGAATCTCGTCCGTTCATCGGGACTTAGCCACATGCTAACATCTCGACAGTATGGTCGGGATTTATCACAATGAGAGTCCGAGTTCTTTGTCAACGGAACTCCTGAATCCCCGATTTTCCGAAACGGGTAATCTCTCAACACGTGGCCATCTCAAATCGGACGGCCCACGACTGCTCCGGGGTTTCCACCATGGAAAGTCTCGATCCTTTCAGGGTTTTGGGCTTCCAAACTCCGATGCACTCTAACTCCCGTTAACCCTCTAGGCTAGACTCGTGGTTCACACGACCTCCCCTTATATGACCACATTCATACCTCCTATCGGGGTTTCGGACTTTCCAATGCCAAAACATATATGTCCTCAGGATTTGCAAAACGTCGAACCCCGATATGTCGATAGGCTCCCGATCTCGCCCACGTGTCCCAACTAATGGACGGCTCAGATTTTTCCTGGGACTTTTACCATGAAAATTTCCGACCTCCTTCGTGACTCCCGATATCGCGATTCCCGATTTCCCGAAATGGGAAATCTCACGACACGTGTCCTCCCTCTTTCGGATGGTCTAGATCTATTTCAGAGCTTTCGCCCCTAGTCTCTGAGGTTTAACCTTCAGACATCTCCTGACAGATCCAATAGCTAACGGGTTTTCCGGCCGAGATCTGACGGCTCAAACGGTTCCTAACCAATTCGGAATTTTGCATATCGCGATTTCCACATTCCTGTGTATTTCAAAAGGAATTTTAATTCCTACGCACATTTTTCCAGATCCGACGGTCACGAGGGCTCGCCTTCCCTCCTGAACAGATCCTAAGGTTCTAACACCATTGGTGTATAGACCTGTCTCCCTATGGCCATAGACCACACCAGCTGCGGTTTCACTCGCCGTTATACTTCCTAAGATCGTAAGCACGGTCAAGCAACTACTTGACACTCCGGAACAAACCAAGGTTCTGGAACAAACCAAGGTCCGAAATTGGTCCTCCAGACCCAATTTCCCTTCGCATTCTCAATCCATAGACCGCTCCACTGGCCCATCTAGGCTCAGTGTCGAAACCTTCGCTCTGATACCAATTTGTAGCACACCCATTTCGAAACTCTAGGCTTACTCACGCTCTGATACCCATTTGTACACACCATTTGTACAAGGCTCATACAGATATCATATATCCCATGCATTTAAAAAAATAAACACATTTAACTCAGAGTAAAACATATCATTACTTCTATAATTAAACAATCCATAGCATTCCATATTAATTCATATACACAACGGAAAACATGATAACATTTACAGTAGAGACATGATAAAATGTGATAAAACATAGTTAGACACTTATCTTGTAACAATGGTGGGATCCACCAACCAAATGTAGGCCTTCCATGAACCTCCTAGCCTTAGACCACACTGCTCATCAACTCAGCAGTGGGTCACCCCCGAGCTGGGACTAAGCTCCACCCCAAGGCAAGGAATCTAGGCTCAGGCTGAGGTTACAGGGAAAACAATCACACACAACCACAAGGATGGAATGCTCTCCCAGGAATCTCCCACGCTCACTGCCCACAGACCCTCATTCCCCACATGCATGTTCCACCCCAGGAGAATGCACCTTCTCTGTCACCTGGACAGTCCTTCGGCTGCCAATCTCCCTTATCTTGGGTTACAGGAACAGACTAGACTGGAAGTCTCTGGGCTCTATGGCAGCTACAGGGTTCCCTCCAGGATTTCTCTCCTTCCCCTGTCCACTCTCTCACCTGGAGGGAATCACTCACAGGCCAACAAGCCTCATGCAGTCCAGTACTGCATAGTCTCAACAATCCCACGGGAAAACAAACACAGGCTTTCCAAAAACTGGTTTGGAAATCACAGGATGGCTTCACAGTCACGGCTTCGGAACAGGGAATGCTCTTATAGGCTCGCTCAGCTTTCCTGAACAAGCAAATACTCTTCCCAGAATTCAACACAGGCTTCTCATAGGCTGGTTTTACATGCACGGGATTTCCCAGAATCAGACACAGACATTCGAGTCACAAGTTCTCCTGAAGGTTCTCTACAGGAGTCGGGTTAGTCATACTGCTCAGAGCTCCGTATGCGTTCAGACAATCTGGTGGAATGGGAATGGAACCTTCTCACGGCTCACCCTGTCCATTTTATTCGCATGCACCAGGGTTGACACTTGTCACCCATGGAACTTCATGCGTTCCATCAGCACGCGTTCCTCCCACCACTTGGGAAATCACGCGTCCTTTCAAAAGGACTTAGGATAAAAACATATGATGCACATATCTTTTAGAATAATATTAAAATAGTATTCCCAGGCTTAAGCCCCCCTAGTCTTAGCCCCTAGGCTCAACACTTAGCCCCTTTCCCACCTTCCAGCCCCTAATTCCTTGCCCACTCTGTGGATGCTCAGTCCCCCTTCACTCATTCATCGTGGTCAGTCTGCACCTAGTGGTGTTTATATTTTATTAAATGTTCTGCATACATACAAGTACAACAGTAGGCTCCTGGCCTTCAACACTTAGGCTCCCTGGCCTAACAACACATAAGTCTCCAGCTTATAAGAACTTGGCTCACCAACCTATAAAACATAATCACAATTCCTTTCAGAACTTGCTTTACAGCGGGGCTCGGCCTTGGGGACACTACAGTCGAGCTCACTCAGCCTACTATAATCTTGTGATGTTTTGAATATATTCATGTGTATATGTTCTATTTAAATCCTAAAGAAAGTGCATGGTGCATTATGTTATATTCCCATTGTTTTACATAGTAATTATATGAAGTTTTATGGTTGTACTAAGCAGTTGTTCAGTGCACCATATATCTCTGTGTGATGGAAGACTCCCAATAATAAAGATATGGAAGTTATGATCTATTATGTGTCTATTATGAATGAGTTGAATATGTGTGTGTATTGTTTCAATTCTAAGTCCTAAATAGATTATCAGACTTGAGTTACATGGATGTCAATAGTAGTAGTGTTTCATATGTTTAATCCTTCATCCCTGACACAAGACCTTATGGTCTCTGTGATCCTCTTTGCATCTCGGGTGAGACCTTCCACAGCCTTGGTTGAGGATTGATATGTCAGTTCTTAGGGGGTTTTGTTGAACATGCTTTGGATGAACCATGGGTCTAAAACTCCCCAGTGTTAAGAAGTTTTGTACATGCACAAGTGTGGATTAAAAACATCAACACAAAACCCAAAAAATGGTTTTGTTGTTGAGACCTGAAGTCTTGTTGAGATCGATGGAGGAAAATAAAAATGAGTGAGCATCCTTCTAAGGAGGAGATTCAAGATTGGATAGAAGCGAAAGAAGACAATTTTTCCATGAGAGAGACACAAGGATTGCAGGTGAACACGAAGGAATGGAAAGGAAAATATCTTTACTTGGACATGCACAAGCTATTCTTTGCAGAATTACCATGTATGTTGCATGAATGGTTAAAGAGACAAGTTGAAGTCAATTCAACTGCATTTCCAGTGGATCCGATAGTTTGGGATCAAGCCAATCTTGAGAGTTTGAAGGTTCTAAATAACAAGTGGACTCAGGCTATTGATTTATGGTTCGCTTGAGTGAAGGAAGGATACATTATTGAATTTTCTATAGAATATAGTGATTCTTTCAGCGAGGCTAAAAGAAAGTTTGAAGAAGGTCCAAGAAAGAGGATGCTAGAAGAAATTCCACTTTGGATCAAGATGTTGTGCATGGAAATAAGAATGATGTGCATGGATCCTAATAAAATGGTTGATTAAACCCCCTAGCGCTAAGGGGGGATTTGTAAAAGGTGGGGGGGGGAAGAGAAAGAATATGGATCCACTAAGGAGGATCTAAGAAGTTGTTGAGATGAGGTGAGGACTAGAATGGATCTAGAAGAGCAGAGGAGAAAAAGAGCCAAGAGATATGCAAGAATATTTAAGTTGAGAGAGAAAGCTAAGAAGAGGAGTAGAGAAGAGTTAGCCAAGGGTATGCAACGAGGTGTAGGGCCCAAAATGAATGGGAATCTCACACCAGGAAGTGGTGTGGAAGAGGATGTTGTGCCAGAGTGGAGCATAGGTGAGGACAGGCCTGCAAAGAGGCTTGGAGTGGAAGATACCACTAGTGAATGAAGTGGTAGTGAGGGCCCAGGTGACGAAGCTCAAACCCTTTGGCTATTGTGGTATGCCACAACCTTAAGAGAGAAGAGATCGCACATGTGTGGTGCGCGAGAACAAATTTGCGGTGCACCCATAGACTTAAAGGAGGAAGTGTTGCACGGTTATGAGCTGACAAGAAGAGAAGTTGTCACGCAGTACCATGAGGCATTGATCAGAAGAGAATTTATCCCTTGGCGCAGTGGCAGTGTGCTAAGAAAGAGAGATGATGGCATGCAAAGAATTTGTGTGTTGAATGGAGAGAGCGATTATGCGCAAGGTGGCAGTGCGCAGATCAGATTGAGAGATGACGGGCACAATAGAAGTGCATGGATCGGCCCAAGAGGTAGGAGCACATGCTTGTGGTGCATATTCAGGTCAGGAAGAGAGGGTGCATATTGGTGGTGTGCCAGAACAAAAGGAATATGGAGGCTCCCCTAGTGGTGGGGGAGATGACTTGATATTATTGGATGGTCTTGCATGGATACAAGTATATATCTCTTTGGGTCACCTCACAAGAATTTTAAGAAGAAGATGGTCTTTCCCCCCCTTTGTACCACCCCCCTTGTGCATTTTTAATCAATAAGAAAACACAGTAGTTAGTGAAGAGATTAGAGTCGAGAAAAGAGAAGAAGAAGAAATAAGTGACGAAACAAGTGAAGAAGAAGGTGAAGTCAACAATACTTTACCCCGAACGATAGTAGTGTGGAAAGATCCAGCCAATAGCAGCCAGAAAGGAGGAACTAGTTTTAGTTCGAAGATGGCAAATCAAGATAGTACACTGAGGTTTCTCATGTTCCATAGAATGGGTAAGGATGATGCAGAGCAACATCGATTCACATGTGAAGCAATCTAGTCTGCAAATAGGGTTAGAGACGATGCAGCTAAGATCGTGCAACTTGAGACTATGTTCAGGGATAGTGATCCATATTTAGGACTGAAACGAACTGATTAATAAAATGAATACAATAAACACAGAGATATGAAGAAAAACACAGATATCCAGTGAACAATATATTCTATTGAATAAATGAAATAGGCTGAAACTGTAAAACTGCAGAATTGAAACACTTGCTCGAATGGTGGTAGCTATCTCTGATAAGAGATATGGCTACTACGTGCATCTATCTTAGCAGAATGATTACAATGAGGCTTCAGAAGCCTTTTTAACATTACTCATGAATGCCAAAACCCTAGACATCCAAAAACCTAACCCTAGGAGATGAAATGACAAAAGTTATGTGAGACCCTATGGGTAATTTGGTACCTCAACTTCCCAGGGTCGTAACTTGTGCATATGACCTTCGTTTTAGGCGTGTGATGGCCCGTTGGAAAGGTCTTTTCGAGAACTACGTGTTACATCATCAAAATCTGACTTTGTCTATAGTTTGACTGTGGTGAGACAAAAAACACTGTTTAGGGCCCCAAAACGGCCCTGGAAGTATAGAAATATGTGTTGACATGAAAAACTACAAAATAAGCCAGTTGGATTAGGTGGGAGGCCACCAGTATCCACCTGGAAGATTTGTAGGGATTCAAACATCCTTGAAAGTGTAGAACCCATGATTACAAAGAGGTACAGAAGACTGTGTTGAACTAAAAATTGTCAAGAGGATCCAGTTGGAATAGGTGGGTGGCCACCAATATCCACCTGGATTAGTCCTCCCCCCTTAGGAAGCAATGGTCTCCATCGCATAGAGGTCCCCCATCAGGTGAGGAAACTTTTGTTGAATTTGGCCTCAGGTGAGCCATTTTCCTTGGTGGAGGAGCTTCCCTACCTTGATAACCCGATAAAGTTGGATCCTCTGCTGGTGAGTGCCCTTGACCTATGTGTCCATTATCTTATCAGTGGATGCATGTTCCATGCAGTTAGGGTTGAGCTCTGTTGGTGTCAGTTGTTATGTGATCTCTGAGGTGTCCAATAATGGTGGAAAATATGGCCAAAGGAGGTCCAAATTGAACATTAGGTGCAATCCAAGGAAGGTTGGAGTGTTGAGCTCAAAATAATTTCTACCCACAGCCTTGGTGATAGTGTAAGTCCCATAGCGAAGTGGGCGGAGCTTTCGATTGGGCCTTGTAAGAGGCTCTTTCTGCAAATTTAACCAGACCTTGTCTCCAAACTGAAACTATTGCGGTACCCTGTGTTGATCATGGCGTTGCTTTTACTTAGCATTGACTTTCTACAAAATCTCATGGACCTATTGGTGGATGTGTTGAATCCACTCAATGAATCTGGTGGCTTTGTCAGTCCCAGACTGAACATGGGAAGAGTTTGTCTATGTGGTTGCAAGATGTAGTGAAACATCAATGGGACCCAAGGGTTGGAATCCTAGCCCTACCTGAAATGGGCTATGGTCGGTGGAGTTATGGAGATCCCTGTTGTAACTGTATTGAACATAGGGGAGACTCTCATCCCATGTACCTGGATGCTTAGAGTTGTACATGTGCAGGATGTGCACAATAATCCGATTGATGACCTTTGTTTGGTCATCTGTTTGGGGGTGGAAAGCAGTGGATTTAGTGAGCTTGGTGTCCAATAGTGACCAGAGACTCAACCAAAATGTGTTGAGGAACATGTTTTCCTGGTCGGAGATGATGGTCTATGGTATCCCAAAATGGACCCACACTCGTTCGAAGAAGAGCTTGGCAGTATCTTTCATTGTGATGTTCTTCTTGCAGGGTGTGAGGATGTCCATATTCGAAAACTGATCAACGACCACAAATACACAATCATTTCCTTTATTGGTGGATGAAAGGCCAGACATATAATCCATCGAGATGGATTCCCAAGGCTTCTTGGGGGTAGGAAGAGGGGTGTATAAGCCTTGCTTATTTATGGTTGGCTTGGAAATGGCATAGGCAGTGCAAGATATGATATACTTCCTAACGTTCTGTCGAAGTTTTGGCCAATAAAAATGTTTCTGTAGAACGGCCACATTTTTCTCCATGCCAAAATGTCCTACCATCTGAATGTAGTGGGATTCCCAAATCATATTTGCACACTCACTTGCAGGAACACAGAGATGGCCCAAATGGCATAACAGTCAGTCCTGAATGTAAAAATCGGTGACATTCGCGCATGTACCCAAGAGATGATAGGTGGTGGTGAAGTCTGGATCTTGTTGATAAAGTTGGGGCCACTTAGATGCCTCATGTCCACAGGAATGGAGCACAGTGGTGAGTGCATCCACAAGAGGTTGGTTGAGGCAGTTAGCGACACGATTTGTGCTCCCTATCTTATACTTGATGTTGATATGGAACCGTTGCAGGTAGGTGGACCACTTTTGATGGCGTTCATTCTGCAACTTCCCCTGTGTCTGTATGAACTACAGAGGCTTGTGATCAGTTTGGATGATTGTCTCCTTTCCCATAATTTAATGTTTCCATTGACAACAGGCTTGTACAATGGAATAAATTTCCTTGTCATAGGTGGGGTATTTCCAGACAGTATCTGAGAGTGTCTCATTATGGTATGCCATTGGATGACCATGTTAAGTGAGAACTACACCTACAGCATAGTCATAAGCATCAGTCTCAATCTCGAATGGTTTTTTATGATCGGGCAAGGAGAGTATTGGAGATGAGCACAAGCGATGCTTCAGATCATCAAATGCTCTTTGTTGTTCCTTCCCCCACATGAAATTTTCCCTTATACCACACTTGGTCACTTGGCTGAGGGCCCATGCAATATGGGAGAATCCCAACATGAACTGTTGGTAGAATTTGTCCAATCCCAAGAAGCTCTGAAGCTCAGTTAGTGTGGTCGAGGCTAGCCAATCACGTATGACTTGGATCTTAGTTGGATCAACATATACCCCATGTTCATCAACAATGTATCCCAAGTATTGGACTCTATTCATGCCAAAGGATCATTTTTCCAAGTTGGCATATAGCTTGTGATGTCGCAGAGTGCTCAGGACCTATTGAATATGTCGCATGTGCTCCTCCCAAGTTCTGTTGAAGATGAGGATGTCATCCAAATATACCACCAAAAAAGAGTTGGTGAAGGGTCTCAATATATCATCCATCAAACTCATGAAAGTGGTTGGTGCATTTTTTAAGCCAAAGGGGATGACCAACCATTCTACGAGACCTTCTTTAGATTTGAAATTTGTCTTCCATACATCAGTTGGTTCGATGGGAACCTGGTGGTAGCAAGACTTTAGGTCAATCTTGTTGAAGAAATTTCCCCCCTTGAGTTGGTCAAGAAGGTCATGAATCATGGGAATTGGATACCAATTCCTGACTCTAATTTTATTTAATTCTATGTAATCAATGCAGAGTCGCCAGGTCTCGTCCTTCTTCTGCACCAGTACAATTGGGCTTCTGCAAGGGGAGGATCTAGGTTTGATGTTCCCATTTTGAAGAAGCTCTTGGATTTGACGCTTGATTTCTTCATTTTCCATCAGTGAGCGATGATAGAATGGTCCATTAGGCAGAGGTGCATCGGGGGTTATATCAATTGGATGCTTGACTTGGAAGTGTGTCAGTACCCCAGTGGGTGAGGAGGAGATGTCTCTGTACTCTTCCACGATCCTATCCACTTTCTTATGATGCAAAGAGAGGCTATGTGTAGAGGCCACGGATGTGGCGGCGACCTTCTTCTTACTGTGAGAATGGATCACAAAGGAGATGAACTTCCCGGTCTGTGAAATGACCTTGTCGCATTTCTTAGCAAATATTAAAGAAATAGTGGTAGGCGGCGCTACCTCTGGTATCCTGTACAATTTTCTACCCAAAGTAATTATAACATTGTGGGGTCTAGACTCATACACATCATGACGCTTCCACAAATATGGTTGTCCTAAAAGAAAATCACAAACTTCAAGGGGAGCAATATCACACAATACCTTGTCTTTGAATGGCTTGATGTTGTAGGGAAAACAACATTGTTGGCTAACACGGAGATCTCTTCCTTGGAAAAGACAGTCAATGGTGTAGGGTTGCGAGTGCAATTTCATCAGCAGGTCTAGCCACTTGAAGACCTCTGCTGAGATCAAGTTCTTTTGACTGTCGCTATCGAAAATGAAATGAAGTGGATCCCCCTTTACCCACATCTGTGAGTTAAAGAGGCGTTCCCCTTCCTCTGGTTCTTCTAGTTCGCTTGACTAGACTTTGGTGGTAGCGAAAATGGCACTGGGTTCACCATCGATAATTCGCTTCCCTCCTTATGGATTTGATTCAGAGTCTGAATTGGCCTCTATCTCGGAAGCCTTTAGTTGGGCCATGAGTGACTTCTTGGAGCAGCATTCTTCAGTGTTGTGACAAGGGATTTTACGGTATTCACGCCATTTTCCCGTGCCCTTCTTCGTCTTCTCATTGCCCTTCTTGTGTTGTGTCTTGGACTGGTTGTCCTGAGAGTGGCCATCTTTTCTTTGTCCCTTGTTGTGTGGGTTGGGACCGCCTTTTCCCTGCTTCGGCTGTGAGAAGTTTGCAGATCCAAATTCTCACCTCATCTGCTTAAATTTACGCTCGATCTTGATAGCATATTTATAAGCCATACCCAATTAGGCGATGTCCAGAATCTCCATTTCTGTCTAAATGTATCTATGCAAACAGTCGCATTATTTGAGCACTAGATGTCACTCAGAGTCTTTAATAACCAATTTGGTGCGCAGGGTATGGAAAATATTGGTGAAATCTGGTACTGCCTGGTCCCTTTCCTGAAGTAGGGTGGTCCATCTGGTGTACTGGTGCTCGTAGCTTCCAACAGGGTAGTATTGTTCTTCAATGGCATCCCAGAAGGAATCCCATGTAGGGGAAACCACAAATATTGTAGATTCCTCTATGGCCCTTTGCTCAAATTAGGTATCCCATCAGTCCTTAACATGGGGGACAACCTTGAGGGGTGAAAACATAATATTTTCCCTATTGAAAAAATTGTGGACCGAAAAATACCCTTCGAGAATATTCAACCATTTATCTACAGCATCAGCACCTATCAGTTCTTCAAATAATGGAATATCAAAATTTACCTGTACCTTGAAGGGGGTTGCATGGCCACTTGATGAAGATGCTTCTCATGTGGGCAACCACCGAAGGATCTGCGCAAAGTTTTCCATCATTTCATTCCTTTGTTGCGCAAGGACTTACTCGAGCAACATTTTAAAAGGATCTCCTTCTCCATCATCTTTCTTTTTTTCCCCCATGGGTTGTTGTCGGGCTCGGCGTGACCGTTCTTGCAACGGCTCAATTGGTTCAAGTCCCAATTTCTTGTACCCAAATCTTGGCGGGGACATGCACAAAGAAAAATAAATGAAGAGAAGACCACTCCGATACCATTGATCCAGATTTAGTAGAGGAATGGACTGATTAACAGAATGAATTCAATAAACACAGAGATATGAAGAACAACACAGATATCCAGTGAACAATATCTTCTATTTAATAAATGAAATAGGATGAAACTATAAAATTGCAGAACTGAAACACTTGCTCGAATGGTGGTAGCTATCTCTGAGAAGAGATGTGGTTGCTACACGCATCCGTCTGATCATAATAATTAAAATGAGGCTCCATATTCCTTTTTAACATTACTCATGAATTCCAAAACCATAGACATCCAATAACCTAACCCTAGGAGATGAAACGCCAAAATTTATGTGGGCCCCTATGGGTAAGTTGGTACCTCAACTTTCCAGGGTCGTAACATTTGAATACGACCTCTGTTTTAAGTGTGTGATAGCTCGTTGGAAAGGTATTTTAGATAACTACACATTACGTTGTCAAACTCTAACTCCATCTACATTTTGACTGTGGCGAGCCAAAAGAACATTTTTTAGGGCCCCAAAACGGCCTTGGAAGTATAGAAAGATGTGTTGACATGAAAACATACAAAATAAGCCAGTTGGATTAGGTGGGAGGCCACCAGTATCCACCTGGAAGATGTGTAGGGCTTCAGAAATCCCCGGAAGTGTAGAACCCACAATTACAAATAAGTACAGAAGAACGTGTTGAACTAAAAACTGTCAAGAGGAGCTAGTTGGAATAGTTGGGTGGCCACCAATATCCACTTGGATCAGATAGGAACCTAATGTGGTACATGAAATATAAGGCTACTACGCCAGTGGGACAGGTGATATCATTGGCTGAGATCAAGCGAGACCTACTTCAGTAATTTCAAAAGTCGAATTCATAATCCCAATGCATTACATAAAACAAGGAAATCAAGTAGAAAGAAGGAGAAACCATCTGGGATTATGATCAACAGTTCAAAATCTTGTTGGATAGGTTGATGTTCCAAATTCAGGATGTGTAGCATAGAGAGTGACTCATTGAGGGGTTTCTCCCCCATGTTTGAGTCTTTCTCACCCAACAAAAGGTGACGACTTAGGCCGAGGCAGTTGAGATCGCGATACGATTGGAGGCTACATCTAGAGGCACAGAGACATGGGTCAAGTTGTTGCAGGTTCAATCACAACTGGCCAACCTAACAATACAACTGCAACATATGGCCAAGACTAAAGTTGTGCGCAAGCATGTATGGTGTATTACATTCCTTTCAAAGGGGCATCGTCGAGACGAGTTCCCAGTCCTTCCAAATGATGTGGTGACCGACACACTAAGTCTGTTTCCATCGAGACAATCAGAATGGTGCGATATTTGCAGGAAATGGGGCCATGTGCCACCCCACTATCCCACATTATAGAAATATCAGACAATGACTAACACCCCATTATGCAAGTTTTGTAAATCTGTAGGCCATGATTTCAATAGTTGTCGCTCCCTTCAGTTAATGCAAGACAACACTCAGGATGCTTTCTGTGTACAAGAGGAGAAAAAGGGTGGTGAGCGCGATGGCACCAACAAAGGCATATATCAAGGAGGACCCTAAGGTAGATATGGGAATGATCGTGGCCACGTATATGGTGGAGGAGGCAATAGACCCCCCACATGTTTCAATTGTGGTGAGATTAGTCATGTCTCACGATTTTTCACTAAGTTGTGCATGCTCTGCGCATAATGTGATATTCCTAAACATGTAACCGAGGACTGTCCCGACTTACTAAAGAAGTTGGAGGAAAAGAAGACTAACTGTAACATGGTGCATGCCAAGAAAAAACAAGAAGAAGAATGGAGAAGCATACGTTCGGGTAGTAACCTGCGGAGGGGCAAAGACTAGGGTAGACTTTGAGCATGGTGAAGGCTTGGGTTAACAACCAGACAGTAAGATCAGGAAGGCACCCCATCCTCCTCCTAATTTTGATGTTTCCAAGAAAAAGCAGTCTCCTTGACGAAGAAAGAGCATGTGAGGAGCTGCAACGCGTGACTCAGAGGTCTCTCGAAGAGGCACGGATCCGAGAGGAATTGCAGAGGCCGATGCAAAGGTCACAAGAGGAAGCACGGATCCACGAAGAAGTGCGGCGGGGGATGCAGAGGTCATTGGAAGAAGCTCGTGCATGCAAAGAACTACAGCGCACAATGTAAATATCTTTGGAGAAGGCTCACATGTGTGAGTAAATTTAGTGTGCAACCCAAAGATCAATAGAAGAAGCACGTAGACAGATTGCGTTGCAATGCGTCGAGAAAAAGGCTTATGAAAAACAGTGTCGGGAGGAGTTGCAACGCACAGCGTGTGCAGAAGCCTTGTGTGACCTAGGTCGCCTAGTAGAAGTCGAAGATCAAGTCAATACCTTCTTACACTGTTGTTTGTGCTTTATTAAAGATCCAGAAGTTGCAAGTAAGTTGACTCAGATGTTAACTAGTTGCATGAAAGAATAAGGAGATGATACCACCATATCATCTCTGCTACTAGAAAGGGATGTCTACTAGGTCCACACGCAAAAGCACACTGACCGAGAGTTCAAGATGACAACATAGTGTTAAGAACCAAATATCAATATAGCATAGAAAAACCTCAGAATAAGTACTCAATGCCTTGAACAAGAGAGAAATTCATATAATAATCCTCTTCGAGGGGGCAACCTCCTTATGCCCACATAAATGTACAATTACAAGATGATTCCAAATGAAAATGTCTTCTTGTTATATATAGGAGACTAGGAAGTATAATTACAACTAATGGACTAAAGCCAACTAAATAAAATAACATTACTAATGTAATATGCCCCAATTAAGGGGTAATGAGCCATTATTTAGGTCTTAACATTCCCCTCCCCTTGAGACAAGTGTTGTCTGCAACGCTTGAGTAACTTTGGATCCTTCTGTATAAAAGACTCATCTTCCCAAGTGGAATCTTTAGCCGATAGTTTCCTCCATTTAATGAGATACTCTGAAATGGATCTATTCCTCAACTGGCGAATTCTTGTGTTAGTGATGGCTTCAGGCTCCAATATGATTTTTCCTTCCTCACCAAGTTTTGGAAATATAGTTTGAACTGGGATCTTGTCACCTATAACCTTCTTTAAGCATGAAACATGGAAAACTAGGTGTACTCGTGAAGATGCAGGCAACTCCAATTTGATGCCATAGTACCAATCTTTTGCAACACCTTATAAGGGCCATAGTACTTTGGTGATAATTTATTATCCTTCTTGGCTTGCTTGAGGGACATCTGTTTGTATGGTTATAGTCTTAAAAACACCCAATCTCCTACTTCAAAACTT
>ML785646.1:33502-47088 GCA_009831015.1 Picea engelmannii | reverse complement strand
TGATGCATTGTTCCATTAATACTAATGATTATTCCATCTCTTTTCTTCACATGATTGTTCCATTAATACAGATGCCATTCCTATTTCTTCCCTTCCACCTCAAACTCGCACCACCACCCCCATGATTATCATCCTCAGTCCTCATTATTACTATTTTGGATGACTCCCCAGTTCAGAAAAATCCCACTCCCATCATTGAGGAGCTCACTAAACATCACCTAGATCAGTCGCGGACGCCCCATCTACCACTATATTGTCCCCTTCCCACACCCATCTCGACATTGCTGAGACATATTCTATCGATCCCTTCGTTATTACCACAGGCACCGTAGTCCCCATTCCTCCCTCCTTCCCCCAAATTCTGCAGGTTAATGTCCCACTTAACACCCTGCCAATGATTATACCTACTCCAAAGGTTACGAAATCCATAGAAGTGATGGAACAATTGAGTCAAGATCCTCCAAACGATCTTATGGATACCCAGGAGGACACTCATTATGCTCATAGTATGAGTTCATTTAAAGAACGGATTTCACAACTGATGCAGGATCCACAACAGTGCAGCGCAATACTAGAATTAGTCATGGAGCACACATACGCGATTGGGACATTTACTCAAGAGGTCCAAGATAGGCTTTCACGTATCTTCTGAGCTACTTCTGCTAGCATCGACGGTGTTGGCACCCCCAGTATGTCTGAGTGATCTGTCGTCAATGGCCAACCGCTTGCCTCAAGGGCACCCATGGATCCTTCTTTATCTAGTGGAGAGCTCGTGGCCTGGTCCACACCGTAGATTTTACATTTTATATGTGCCTCCATTGATCAACTTGAGCAATGGATAACTTTTGTTGAGCAGACGAATGAAGATCTCACACAACAGATGCACCAATTGCGCCAGGACATAGTTGCGACATCTACAGCCAGGGATCATGAGAATGGCTTGCGCACACAGGCTGAGTCTATTGTTGCATATGTTTCTGACAAGTTTATCCAGGTGTAACCCACATTCAGGAAGATTTCTCCTAAGCTTCCTGAGGATATTACCCCGGTTGTGCCAGTGCACTGGGTTGAGCTTATGGTTGAGACATGGTCATAATTAGTGGGGATAATGGGCAGCCTCTAGCATCATCTCGAAGTCGTTTGGATTAAGGACCAGGAGCATCCTATAGACATGCTAGAGAATATCACCTAGGTTGTTGTTGAAGGCAACACAGTCTGAAACTCCCTTCATCGTCGAGCTGGTGAGTGCAGTTAGATGTTTTCCATGGTCAACAATTGGGTCGAAATCTTAGAAAAGAGGAACAAGTCGGTAGAAGAACTCTGAATTCAAATCCAGCAGATGAAAAAGGAGGCGCAAGTGATCATTGACCCCATCGCACAGTAGGAGAAGTTCGCAGAGATCCACGAGGTCGGCGAAAGATTCGATGGGATGTACGAGGCTACCTAGGCTGCTAAGAAATAACTCGAGGACTTCAAGCCTACAGTTCAGGATACTTATGTCAAGATGCAGCAGTTGTATTCCATTGCATAGACTGAGTGGTGGGAATTGTTGGCCACTAAGCCTGTGGAGGCCGATGTTGCAGCTACAAAGGAATTTGTTGTGGGAGCTTCCATTTTGGTGTGGAAGTGGCAGGATCGGGTGGAGCAGTATGACAACTTTCCCCATCAAGTTGTACAGTTCATCCCATAGTTGGGCCCTCCATTTGAAGGAATCCCCATTGAGGAAGAAAAGGGTTGACTCGAGACGATTCAATGGTTTTATTCAGGGCCTATTGTGCCCTCCATTTTTGGGAATGATGAAGTTTTGGGAAAATTGCTACATGTCAATTGGAAAAGCAGCGGAAACCACCATAAATTTTGAGTGCCAGTTGGACAAGTAGCGAAAAAGGCCAAGAGCATTGAGCGCTAGCAAGAAAAATATGGAAAAATAGTGGAAGATACAATACCTAAAGAGAAATAAAGAATCCAAGAAATGACCAAGGGAAAAATATAAATATGGGAGCTATGTAATGGGAAAGGGGTTGGTTGTTGGTTGGTTGGTCATGGTTGTCATTGTTATTATTGTTATGAGTAGGAGAGATTAGCTTTGTAGATTAGATTTTGGGGATACGCTCTGTCTATTTGAGTCTTGTCTTGCTACTGTAAAGGCCTCTACTGATAGCCATGTTGCCTTTGCATCACAATCTTGAGTCTATAATGGGTTATGTGAAGTCGTGTCTTGTTGTGCAAGATATTGTATTAGAGACCTTTGATGTATGATGATTTTGAAACGTTGGAGCTACTAATATAAAGATGTTCTTGGGCCCTAAATTTTTTTATTGTGATGATCTTCTATGATGTGTATGAATCTATGTTTTCGTCATGCAGTACTTCTTTCTTATCTAGTTAAGTATTTAACCATCATTTATGGATATCTTTGGGATCTGCTACATATCCTTAATTAATGTTAAGGTAAATTTGATGTTGCATTCTCTCTAACTCACTTTATCATCCAAGTCTCAGCTACGCCTCGGGTGAGACTTCTTTCCCTTGCGGAAGGATGAATATGTCGGCATTGCTAAACTATAGTGGTGCCTTTCGTTGGAAACCTTAGAGAACCATGGTCTCAATATTTCGCCAACATCACCCAGAGTCATATGGGACCAACAAAATAATTGAAGACATGCTCAAAATGTGTATGATGGACCAGCCATCAAAGTGGGAGGATTGTATCCACTTAGTAGAATTTTCTTACAATAATGGGTACCATGTGTTAGTCCCTATAGTTGCACTTGACTGGTAAGGGCAAGTTAGGGCATCATTGATTTTATTTCAAAGTGTTTTTGAGGGCTTTATGATTTGGTTTTGGTATAATGGTTGAAAATTGGGTCAAGTTTACAGCATGGCATGAAAATCAAGATTAAAACATTGCATATCCCATTGGCTGAATAATAGGTAAGTACATAGATGGAGTAAACCAATTCAAGAAAAAGGAAAGTGAAATATTCAATTTGTCAATTTCACAAAGTTTAGTTTCAATATATTATAAAGAAACAGGGGTATCAGCTTGAAATCATTACTTGAAAAATTATCTCTACAGCAAAATCTTCACTGTATAAATTAACATTCAAGAACCAAAAGCATTGCAATTTGAATAATAAATTCAAGCATGAAAAATGAAATAACAGAGTAGAAAAAAGAAGGTCTAACCATCCATATGCCTTTGCTATTAAGTGTCAATTGAACATACATGCCTTTTACAATAATCTCCACAAAAAGTTTCTGTAGATCTCCAAATTTTCGACCTTCATATGGTTTGTCTTCTGTCTATTTAAACTATCTATAAAACTTCCAGATCCTATTATCTAGAACAGCTTTAAATGACTAGAATCAAAAAGTATCTAGATCCTAAATTAATTCACTCAAAATGAGCTTCTACCTCCAAAATAGTCCACAGCTCAACAGCTTGATATAACAAACGTTGCCAGCATTACATTTTACTCTACAAAATAGGGATTTTGTTTGACTCTGTAAAGCAGATCGAAGTCTTAGCTTCTCCTTGATCAAAATGAGTAAATTTTTGCCATATCTCCTGGAGAACCTTTAAACAAAATTGTAACCAATCTTCATGTTACCTTTAGGATAAAATCGCAGCAGTGGCTTTGGCGTTTTTCTGCTTGAGATTCATGGTTAACACAACATTGTGCCAGTAAAGTCTGAAATTGATTTCCCTGAGTTCCTTAAGAAATGCCCTTTGCTCCTTCTTCTTCTTTTTAAGACTTTGAATTCTTTCTTGTTGGCGAGCATTCCACTGTTCTATCTGCATCTTTTCCTTCTTTAATTGTTTTATGGTTTTCTGAAATTCCTTAATATTTTCCTTATCGGTTCTTATCTCGACCATGAATCCTGAACAATATTCAGAGGGTGCAGTTTCATTCAGATTTAAAGTAACACTAGGTTCCTTGGCTTTAACCTGGTATTTTGAGATTAATTATGAGCTATGTTCTTCTTCAAAACTTGATGAATCTATAGCTCCAGGTACATCTGGTAAGTAATCTGAGTCTTCCAAGTAATCCTGTTTTTCTTCAGGGAATTCACTGATGCCTTTAGCCATCTCTTTAGCCTTAGCTAATTTAGTTGAATCTCTCGTTACAGGGCCTGTAGGTGGTGTAAGTTTTCCCTTTCCTTTGCTGACAAATTTCTTGGGAAATGGGGTCTTTTTTGCTCTTTTCCTGGTGCTTGTTTCAACATCCTCAGAATCATCTTCTATGATTATGGTGTTTTCTTCTTTGATTGCCGGATT
Organism: Picea engelmannii; assembly: GCA_009831015.1. Classification (NCBI taxonomy): domain Eukaryota; kingdom Viridiplantae; phylum Streptophyta; class Pinopsida; order Pinales; family Pinaceae; genus Picea; species Picea engelmannii. Next base: position 42,806 of record ML785646.1, on the reverse strand, counting down.
GAACATTGCCTTTGAGTTCAGCCTATACTTATTAGTATCCTTGGTTGAATTTCTCTGAGGTTTTTGTGATACAAACGCACCTTTATCCCTTTTTCCTTTGGTTGCAACGTTCCTTTTGTTGGTCGATGGCATTTCAGACTTGAATGTAGTTTGAGCAATGAGATCATTATTTGACTCTGTCTCTCCTTTGACATCTTCCTCAGGAAGCATTTCAATTTCGGGCTCCCATCTAGGTCTCTTACTTCTGCTCTTCTTAGTTACCTTGATATCAGAAGATTCATCTTTCATAGGGTTTTCATCAGAAATATCTCGACTCTGTTTAACAGTTTTCCTTCCTCTGCCCTTTTTCGGCTTATTGGATTGAATGATAGGTTTTAAGGATTCCGTGAGCCAATTCTAGGGCTTCTGTAATTCGTTCAGGGTAGACATGACTAGGGTTTTAATCAGGACTTGATGGAACAAACTGCCTTTGGCATTAGTGGAAATCGACTGCACTTTCTTGGACATTTTCGTCAAACTTTTAAGTAGGAAATAAGGAAGATTTAAAGGGTAGTCACCATTTATATGCATCAGTATTCTGATATGGTAGATGTAGACCAACGAAAACCTCCCTTCGCAGGTGATGTATCTGTGAATCACCACCAGAGCAGTGTGTCATTCGGGTCAAACCCAGCTGCGAGGTATTCCCCTTCTCCAATCTGGATTCTGCTTATCTGGAAGGAGGAATTGATTTACAAATTCGGTAACCACATGCTCCTTCTTCCACCATCTTTCCCCTCCAACCATGAGCCTGCAAACTTTGGCTATAATTTGCTTTGTCACCAGCATCAACATCTTACCGATTTCAACCTTGTGACCATCGAAGTTCAAAGAAAATTCCATGGAAACCTGCTCATCATAACCTTGAAATGTGGTGAGGAACTCAAACCACCCGACGTCTCTAAATCTTTGGTCCATCTGAGGGTAGGCTTCAAGAAGTTAGGCACCTTCTGGTTCGATTCTGGCAACTTGATCACTCCTCTTTGGTGCCATTAAACTCAATTCTGCAACCGTCGTCCTCGGGTTCCAAATTCACTACCTGCAATTGTTGGTATACTCTGTTGCTTTGAATGAATACCTGTATTTCTCCCTGCAAGGTTGAATTAAACCAACTCAAACCGGTCACATATAATAATTATTAAACAACAGGTGATTTTGAAATGAACCCTGCGTGCGTGCATAGTAATTATGTTTTGAAACTGTTGGATTTGGAAATGATTGCCAAACTTTTGTGGGAGCACACGAACTCTCAATTCATGAATCGTGTCATCATAACTAAATCAGGATAGCAGGCGCAAGTTATGGCATGATTATTTGGCGCTACGGGAATAGGCTTATTCCCATAGCGCGTTTGACAACTTGAAATTTTAAAATTCCAACGGCATAAAAGGAGACACTTCCAGTTTAAACAATGTTTTTCATAATCAAACTTAAATAAATCATCAAAGATTATAATGCAAACTATGAAACATCCAAAATCTAAAAATAGAAAACAGCTGAAAACGGAAAATGAGGGATGGGTAAGGAGGGTTTAGGACAAGGGTTTCTCACTAAACCAAGACAAAATTAGAGACTAACACCATGATTCATTAAAATTGAGCCCATTTGAAGCATTGTATGACATAAAGTATAACACACCAATAAGCTAGGATAATCCAGTAGACAGAGCTATCATTGGACCAGATTTATTGAAGAAAATGGAAGAATAGATGGTGAAGATCACACATAATTAAAAGGCTTCCCCAGACAAGCAAAAAATTTCTTCAGAAAAGAACATAGTCCTTAGAGATTTTAAAGTGGGTGAACATGTTTTTTTCTAAAAATGAAGGCGAAAAGAAGTTTGCTAAAATTGGGTTGCTTCCCAAAGTTGACAGTAAGATATTGTGGGCCTTTTGAAATCTTAGAGAAGATAGGGACAGTTGCATACATTATATCGTTGCATGCATCCATGAGAGTGCATAATGTATTTCATGTGTCATTATTAAGGAAATATGTTTTTTACCCTAACCACATAATTGATTGGTTTGTGATCTAGGTGGAGCACAAAGGGGATTTTTGGGTGGAACCAGTACACATCTTGAACTGGAAAGTCCAAGTTCTCAGGAACAAATTCATAGGGTTGTTAAAGGTTCAATGGACCTATTACGATCCTGAAGACACAACATGGGAGAATGAAGAAACTATTCAGGAGGAATACCCACAATTTTTTATCAATTTTGAAGAAAATAGGAGCTAAAAATGCAAGACTCCATTTTTGGGTAGCTAGAGTTCTGAAAACACATCTCAAAATTCCTATTCACCTATGCTAATAGCCCTGATAAAATAATGGTGCATCCTGATGGACTGAGGGTAGTGAAGGGGATGCATTCCATGGGTCAACAGGTTGAGAGGAAACATGAGATTTTGGTTGGGACTGTTGTTGGAGTTGTGAAATTGTAGATTTTTTATTTTCTAAGTATTGGTGTGCACCGAGGACGGTGCACAATTGTAGGGGAAGGGGAATGTAACATCTGTATTATAATCCCCGGTTTAATTAATGTTTAATGTAGATATAATGAAATGTGGCAATGACCAAGTGATGTAATATGTGAATTGTATTTATGATTTTTAATAATAAAATGTGATGTCAGCTGCTAAGGGACATGGAAAAATATGGGGGATGACTTTTCCACAAGAGAGAGGAGTTTCTAAGGGGGATCCAAGGGGAAAATTATTTATGGGTATTAATTTAAATCCATATTTCAGAATTTTATTATTGTTTGAGAAAACCCTCTATTTTTTGGTTGAGTGTATGAGAGCCCAATCATTGAATACTTGTAAGAGGGTGGGTGTATAAAGTCACATCCCATAGTTATTGGGGAGCATGGGGATGAAGTGAAATGAACATTAGGCGGAGTGAGTAGTCAACTAGCTTGGGGAAATGGAAATTTGCATGGCCAAAGAAGGCAATTTTTACAAACATGTTTTTTTCATGAACACCAAGCAGAGAACAGGGAAAAAGAGCATTGGAGATGGAGAAACAATGGAGGGTGAATTATGGATAATATTTGGAGCTAAATACTAAAGAAGAAAGTTTTCAAGCTTGCAGAAGAACCAGATTGTCAAGCCTGAATAGTGAATTCTTGTGTGAGTTTCATAGTAACAACAAGTGAATTGTTGTTGTGTTGTTGATAGTTTTCCTAGCAGTGGGTTCCCTTGAGTTCCAAGTAGAGAGATTCATGGTTACATGTTCCAGAGAGACCTTAATAAATGAATGGGACACCTGATGTACTGAGAGAAGTGAAGGGGTACAATCCTTGGGTTGGGCAGGTCAAGAGGAAGAGAGTTGGAGGAAATTTGAGATAGTTATAGGAGAATACCAGTTGGTTGTGGGATATTTGAGCTATGGAGACTTTTTGTTGAGATATGGAACAACAAGTCTATGGTTGGGCGTGTTGATATTATGGTAGTTGCGTGAGGTATTTACCTCCACGTGTAAACTTGACGAGAATAGAATATTTCGGGAAGCAAGAAGAAACCCTAATGAGTTGGCTAATAACCCTAGAAGATATGTCAGCTCAAGAAGATAAATTGTATTAGGTTATTAGCCTCCAAGAGAAGAAGTCGGCCAGAAGAAATAATATATATTGAACAGACAGATACCCAGAATGAGAAGTCGGCCCAGGCAGTTAGCCAAAATTACTATAAATACAGGAGGTCAGTCTTCATTCTGGCAGGCAGTATCATAATTACAGAGCAGCACTTGTGCGCATTACAGTGCGCAGGTTTGGAGGAGAGTTTCCATTGCAGCTGCTGCAGCTAGCAGATTGGTTTTGGATTGGACTATCTCTTGGATACGGTTTGGATTATCTGATCAGCTCTTGTTGGTGCGCTATCCTTGGGGAAATGTGTGCTACCCTTTGTTTGGCTATCTAGCCTAGGGTTTTCTTCCGGAGTGATTCTCTGTCAAGGTTAAGGTGCTCGGAGGGTGGCTTCAGCCTATGGTTGGGTGACAATAGTGATATTGTCAATGGTAAAATGAGCACATCCATTATATTCTAACAGGTTATGGGCCCACAACCTGCTTCATTTAGTCTAACCGTTGGAAGGAAACATAGTCATAAGGATATTAAGCTCGTTGAAGAACTGTCGCTAGGGTTTCTAGTAGGAGCAGTCACCAAAGCACTATCGCTAGGGTTACTATCAAGTGAAATTGCAGAAACCCTAATCCTCTCGTTGAGGCACCTTAAGTGAAGGGATTGACCTAATTTCTAGATAGATCGATGGGCCCTAGCCTAACGCATCTCCTGGTACTCTCAGTAAGACAAGACATCAAGTTTGATTTTTTTGGTCAAATCTAGGGTTGACCAAGTCAAAGCAACCATGACATACTCTATGAAGTCAGAGAATAAGTTATATGGAGCTTCTAACTTCAGAGCGTGGAAGACAAGGATTTCCCTCATCCTTTCCAAGAATAAAATGTTGGATATCTTGAAAGGAAAGATCATGGAACCAGAGTTTGAAGAAGGAAAAGAGAAGGAACCACAGAACGTTGCAGTTATGGAGAAGTTCAAAGACAGTGACATCAATGCCATGAGTATCATAGTGGAATATATAAAAGGCCACTTGATACCCTACATCTCCCATCTTGACTCATCGAAGAAGATGTACGATGCCCTAACAAACCTCTTCTCAGTCAAAAACATTGGACAAATAATGAGTCTAAAGAATGAGCTCTGTGACATGAAGATGAATGATGATGATAGCATAACATCATACTTTGTGAGGATCTCCCAGTTAAGATATCAACTACAAGCTATTGAAGAGATTATTTCAAAGAAGGAATTGGTAAACATAGTACTCAATGGTCTTCCCAAGACATGGGATGCATTTTCCGCAAGCATGAACACAAGGAAGGAGTATCCTACATTTGAAGAACTTTGGACTTGTTGTGCTCAAGAGGAATCTAGGATCAATGCAAAAGAGAAACCCCAAAAGAAGTACGATGATCAAGCCTTCACAGCAAAGTTTAAGGATTTCAGGAACAAAAGGAAGTTTGGTTCAAGGAGGAAGCCAATTCAAGAGAAAGATATTTCAGAAATACAATGATTCAACTATCGAAAGTATGGTCACTACAAGAATCATTGTCCCAAGCTAAATAAAAGGAAGGAGAAACACAAAGCATCAGTTGCCGAAGAAAAGGAACCTACATAGAAGACTAAGTAGGATGAAAGAGACTTATTCTTCTAAAGGTAACAATACTCTTCTTAGTTCTTGTACATATCTTGTTTGCATCGTCTCTATACATATTTTGTATATCTATCTCTTGGAAGATAATGTGTTCCAAGAAGAACTATACCTATGGAAGAACAACGAGATAAGGATTGTTATCATTATACAAGTTAGATAATACACATGAAAGGATGAAATACATCAAACAAATCATGTGGAAACTATTACAAGATAATCTGAAATCAGAATCAATCATGAAGAGACTTAGAAGAAGCAAAGACAGAAAGAAGTCAGCAATCAAGAGGAAATTGGAGAAAGACTTATGACATTTTGCAGAAGACAATAAGATGGAAGCGTGGACTCTGTTAGATGGAGGGAGCCGATTATATATTTCAGAAGACAATAAGGATGCAGACGATAGCATGGAATATGTTAGACAGAGGGATCCGATTATATGTACTCATACATGAAGCAAGGATTAGGAGGGAGCTAATCCTATGATCCATTGAAGATGATGAAGTATATATCCATGGTAGAAGCCATGAAAGACAATACGTGTTCAATTCAACCTCAGAAGAAGTCTTCTTCAAAGAGAAGCCTTAAAGTATCCCTGGTTGTCCATCCACATCCATGATTCTATAATGAAAGGAAGAAGTGGAATCTTTAGGGCATGGAATCTATAAGAAACTCCATGGACCCAAGAGCTAAAGAAAAACATCAGGAAGAACATGAAGATTCCAAGAAAGAAAGAGAAGCCATAACAACCAGTCACTGTATTAAGAATAACAAGATTACCAAACTGATATGAACTCAATAAAAGCAATCAAGCAGAGGAACTAGAAGTTGTGATGAAGAATAATGTATATATGCAAGCATTGCAAGATCCATAACTAGAGGTTCTCCCAGATGGAGGGAGAAGACTATGATGATTACTTGTTCCAATAAACCAGACATAAATCTACATGAGTCTTTATATCACCTGCAATATCCATGGGTTGGAGTTCTACATCATATGAATGCAAAAAATGATCTCCATAGCAATTCAACAAAGAGCGTATGAAGAGAAACCTCAAGACTTTGAAGCATACCTGTCACATACCCCTTATGGAAATCAAATTTTTCGTCGATTTCTCAATGGTCAGACCCTTGAAATGTCTACGAAGGTCTAGCATGAGCTAGCTCTTCCCTCGTATGTTCCCATAGGATCGCGGGTCACGACCACAGGTCGAACAAATAAGGCGTCCTTTCGCTCATAGCAACTCAGCACTACCAGAGCGTCAAGTCCTTCGACTCTGCAAACCCCGATACAGCGAAGCGTCGAGCCCTGAAAGGGCCGACGAGTACAAGTTTCCTGTTTGGGTCTTGTCCTCGTGACCACGCACTTAAACTGGCAAATCCCTTACTGGCCTTTCGTGATTCGGGAAATCACAATGCAGGACTTCTTCCTTTCCCATTCAAATCCCCAAAAACCATGAAGTCTCCCAAGTTTCCCTCCAAGGGGAGATCAATGGCTGTAAGCCTCCCCTGATCTGACGGTATGGATCCTTTCAGGGTTTCGGTACTCGGGAGTTCGAAATGCAACGATTCCAAGACTCCTTATCATTTAAATCTCTGAATTCTGATATGGAAGTTTGGGTAAGAGATCGACGGCTCTTAAGAGTGTGGATCCAACGGTCCACGGGATTTCAGGACTTTTCCCAAATCTCTGACCGCTCACCACGCATCTCCTCTGATGGACGGTCCAGATTCTTTCGGCACTTCTCCTCTCCACTACAGCGCATATCGAGATTTCACAAATCACGGGGGCAAGGTTTTCTAGCCCTTTGGTTTCCCGGATGCCGAAACATCGAAGCGTCGACCGGCAGCCACGTGTCCCTCCGATGGACGGTGGCAACCTTCAGCCAAGATCAACGGTCGTGATCTTTTCAGGATGATCAATGGTCATGATTAAATCCCACCTCTCTCAAAATTATTCACACCTCACGTTATTTCGGGGTTTCGGTGATCGGGATTTTGTGACTCGTGAAGACAAGGGTTCTTTGCCTTTTATTTCCCGGGTGCCGAAACACCGAAGCGCTTACCAGTGGCCATGTGTGCTCTATAGATGGATGGTCCTCGTTGTTTCACGATTTCGCGACTTGCGACCCACAGTGACGCAAATTCTTTGTCAATTCGAACCCCCGGTATCCGAAATACCGATGGACTCTCAATCTCTGCCACGGTCCTTCACGGATGGACGGTCTAGATATATATAAGTATTTTCACCATGGAGTGTCCCGATCTCTTGTCATCGGGACTCCCGAAATCCCAGAATCCGAATCCCCGATACCGACTCCTCTCTCGGGACTTTCGCCCTTGTTCACGAGGGCTTAACCCTCATGCATCTCCTAGCAGATCCAACGACTATCAAGTTTTCTAGATAATATCTGACGACTCAGATCAGTCCCACGTCGTGTATCGACTCCTCTTTCGGGACCTTTGCCCCTATTCACGAGAGCTTAACCCTCCTTCATCTCCTAACAGATCCAACAACTATCAGGTTTTCTAGCTAAGATCCAATGGCTCAGGCCTATCCTACACCATGCACTCTCCCACTGCTCTTTGGACGGGGGAAAACCAACGGTCCAGATACTCCCATAGACCTTGGGGATATACGGTCCCGACTTCCTCCCTACTCACGAAGATAAAAGAAAAGGGGTAAGGCATGTACCACCCTTGTTTCTTCCGTCAATCTAACGGTCGTAAACGGCCGCAGATCTTCCGACGGGATCTCGTCCGTTGATCGATACTTCTCCCTACACTACTACTTCGAGATTTCAAGAGGATCATTCTTCCTCGTACAGGGTTGCTAAGACTTGTGCATTCAGGTCCTTTTTCCAGGTTCTTGGTAAACTTTTCCAAGAGGGGTAACTCTGTGGAGAGTGCTATTCTGGGGCATTCTTGGGGATAGATAAGGGGAAAAAAATTCTCAAGAATAGGCTGGAAGTCTAACTTGGTTCAACTTTTGCATAATTAAATTTATCTATCAACATAAGCAATGCATGGTTTTTCTGTTACAAGCATACATCTACCCTTTCTTATCAAAACACTGCACAAACAGTCTTTATACTGTAATCATTCACAATTTCATAGTTTATGAGCATATATGTCAGCATATGAATTTCAAGGTGTAAGATGTAAAACACTTATCAACAATAACACCAGAAGTAAGTGCAACTGCTGAGAGGGGTGCTCGTTTCCACCCAACCGTAGGCTCAGCTATTTCGATAGGATTTACAGCTAGCCACCCCTGAGCTGAGACCACGATGTTGGGAGACTGTGTCTTGGTTTTCCAATGACCGAGAACAAGGGTTACTCTCCCCCTTCTCTGCTATCACTCACTCTGCGTATCTCCAAAGTTCTCTTCCTTCCCTCGCGTCTGCCCCCAATCTCTTCTCCCTCACGCCTTATCCTCTTGCGAGGTTGTGTGTGGCGCGATTTTCCTCGCACTGGTCAGGCCTGATGGCTCTATGGATGGGCGGTTCACCCCCCCCCCCATCCCTCATTAATTCCTGAGGAGCCATCTACCTACCAGTTTGTGAGACATTTAATTCGGGGCCAGCAAGCCGCTCTTGGTTCTCCAGGCTAGTGAAGTCCAAATACGGTATTGTTCTCGGTGGAAGTTAACGCCACCATTCTAGGTACCTTCCACCGCCTTTCTCCAACCATCATGGTCTCTTTTTCAACATATCCCCTCTCAGCAGTCCTACAACATATATATGTATATGTATATGTATATGTATATGTATATCTATATATATATATACATATATTTATATATATACATATATATAATAACATATATACATATATATAATAACATATATATATATATATATATGAGACATTTCCTGAGGAGCCATCTACCTACCAGCTTGTGAGACATTTAATTCGGGGCCAGCGAGCCGCTCTTGGTTCTCCAGGCTAGTCAAGTCCAAATACGGTATTTTTCTCGGTGGAAGTTAACGCCACCATTCTAGGTACCTTCCACCGCCTTTCTCCAACCATCGTGGTC
>ML785646.1:8468-33277 GCA_009831015.1 Picea engelmannii | reverse complement strand
TATATATATATATATATATATATATATATATATTATTCACATTCATCGACCTTTTCCACAAGGTCCATTCACATCACACATTCACATTTCTGAGTTTGCCACAGTTCTTGGCCAGTCCAGTTATTTTTACAAAATGGGGGAAACAGGGTGTTACAATACCAGAAAGAGACCCTTGTATGCAGATGGAAGAAGATAACTTGGTGGAGAACATCCAGTGCACAGAAGAAGCATGGTGAATATTGTCTATAACAAAGATATTGTATCAAGATGATTACTCAGAAGATCAAATATCATGATGACAGAAGAAGTGCCACATGGATATGTTCCAGTTTTTCCAACAATGATATACTTTATTGATCAAAGCTACATGAAGCCTTCAGAGTAGTGTTCCAGACTGAAGTACATTTGAAATCAAGCATTAAATTATCTGCGATGAAGTCCAGAAAGGAGAAAGTGGTTCTCCAATACATATCTCTACAGATGAGCAGATAAGCAAACATTTTGGTAAAGCTTATGTCCAAGATGAAAGAGTTTGTCTACTCAAGTTGGAGCTCGTGGAGACGACTTCCTTATTGAAAAAGGAAGAGATGACACCAGGGTTGGGAGGCAATACTGATGTATTATTGATTGATGGACAGTCATTTTTCAGTTCGAAAAATGGTCCAAGATGAGCAGATTCTTTCTAGTTCGGAAAGTGGATTGAGATTTCTGACGAACAGACATTTTTCGGTTCAGAAAATGGTCCAGATTGTCGATGTACCATAGATAATGAATTTCCATTGTGGTTAACATGGGAAGTGGTCTAGGACAGTCTCTCTTCTTGAGGGTTACTCAAGAAGACTAGTCTATCTCGCCGAACAACGATTTCCCATTGTGGTTAACATGGGGAATGGTCTGTTTTAGAGGTTGGTGTAGGATATTCATTTCCTTTGGAAATGGTCCGGACAGTCATTCCTTAGGGTGAATTCATTCTCTCCAGGTTGAACTGTGTTTAGTGTTGGAGGAATGGCCCAAGGTGGGGAATGGTCCAGGTTCAGCAATCAGGGACAGACATTCCTTAGGGCAGACTCATTCTCTCCAGGTTACACTTTGTCTAGTGTCAGAGGAATGGCCCAGGGTGGGGAATGGTCCAGGCTCAGAAATCGGGACAATTATTCTTCCTTTCTGGAGAAGAATAGTCCAGATATCTCATCATTGATGTTTGACCTTCTGAGGGCATATGCTCTTCCAAGATCTCACATATGTGAGTGGAAGAATGGCCCAGATGATTCATTTTTATATCATAACATTATTTCTGTGCAGGTTGATATCAGATGATTGTTATGAAGACCGTATGTTTCTAGACAGTAGATGTATACTACTGTGGTGGATGTGTTCCATTGTTTGATCAAGTATCTGTGTGGTACTTGGTGTGGTATTGTACCACTGGATTGTAGTTGTGTACTACTATGGATAGACACAGTTGTGTTCTATTAAATGATATTGTTCTGATTGCCTTGAAGACTATCAGCAATGTTGAAAATAATTATCATCCATATGAATGATGAACAGATATTTCCCAGACAAAAAATGGTTCAGAACATTTACTCTTCTAGATTAGAAGAATGGATCTTGTGTCACTTTGTGGAGTGAGCATCATGTTTGATTACTCAGATAGAGTATGGTTTCGATAGATGATGCAGTTGATGACACTGATGGTGATGATGGTGCTCATGATCTAGTCATGAGATAGTCTATACAACTATGTTGATGCTACCAGGTGAATGGTATATTTGTGCTCAAGACCATTACCTGTAATACCTCCCTAGCTAGGAGGGAGTGTTGATATTATGGTAGTTGCGGGAGGTATTTACCTCCACGTGTAAACCTGACGAGAATAGAATATTATGGGAAGCAATAAGAAACCCTAATGAGTTGGCTAATAACCCTAGAAGACATGTCGGCTCAAGAAGATAACTTGTATTAGGTTATTAGCCTCCAAGAGAAGAAGTCGGCCAGAATAAATAATATATATTGAACAGACAGACACCCAGAATGAGAAGTCGGCACAGGCAGTTAGCCAGAATTACTATAAATACAGGAGGCCAGTCTTCATTCTGGTAGGCAGTCTCAGAATTGCAGAGCAGCACTTGTGCGCACTGCAGTGCCCAGTTTTGTGCGCAGGTTTGGAGGAGAGATGTCATTGCAGCTGCTGCAACTAGCAGATCGGTTTTGGATTGGACTATCTCTTGGCTAGGTTTTGGACTATCTGATCAGCTCTTGTTGGTGTGTTATCCTTGGGGAAAGGTGTGCTACCCTTTATTTGGCTATCTAGCCTGGGGTTTGCTTCCGGAGTGATTCTCTGTCAAGGTTAAGGTGCTCGGAAGGTGGCTTCGACCTATGGTTGGGTGACAATAGTGATATTTTCAATGGTAAAATGAGCACATCCATTATATTCTAACAGGGCAAAACGTTTGTCCCAAGCAACTGGTTGCACAACTGATTTAGAAAGATAAGTGTTTATCTATTTTCCGATTTAATTTATGAGTTTAACTGTTGTGAATTTTTACTTTGTGAATGGGAATGAATTATATGTTGTTCTATTGAGTTATTAGTTGCATTCATGTTTAATTAAATATGTTGTAGACATATTAAGTTATTGGTATCAAAATGGTTACATATATGTATAATTCATTGTCGGTAAGCTACAAGATTTTAGTTCACAGAGCTTTTTTATTTTATTTTATGAGTAATTATGCATAGTAATGTTCCCCAGTTAAGTTGGGGAATGTTACATCCATGTTGTTTATCTTGTTCTTGTACATTAAGTACATAATCATAATTGTTCTCTCAATGGGGGAGAGGCTCTCTTCTATGAGAAGGATATGATAGGGTGTATTTCCTTTAATTTTGAGATTATAAGTTATAAAATTATTTTGGATCTGTTCTATCTTTCTCCAAGATTCTCAAGAGATATTGCATCCCCAAACTTCACATCCATACAAGATAACAGGAGTGAAAAGAGTCTCAAAGAGGAGCTTTTTATTATCCCATAGCCAAAGGTCTACTAATTTACAATTATTTTCAAGCCCATAATAAGCTTTCCACCCTCCATTTATCCTTTTCTCAATGCTAAAATTCCAATTGAGTTAGTGACAAATATCAATTCCAAGATACTTGTACAAAGGCACTTCCTCCAAGCTATTGTTGCCATATAAAAAAAGTATCATAGGTGATCTTGTTAGATTTAATTATCATAACCTTTGTTTTGTCAGTGTTCACAGTGATTCGTGTACTAGAGAAGAATTCCTTAAGTATTCTAAGCTACTTACTATGGTCATAGGGATTCCTTTCCAAAATAAAATAATCATCGGCATATAGAAGAAGGATGACGACTATACTAGCAATATTTGGTCCAACACAACCCGCAGCTTCCAAAAAATCTTCTAAACTTGTCAATGTATATGCCAAAAAAGGTAGGGGGTAGAAGACAACCTTGATTGACTCCTATATTTCTTTTAATTTCTTCTGACCAACCCTCAGTACTCCTAAACTTGACAGTGTTCTCATACAACCTTAACACAATAGTTATCAACCTCGAGGGAACTTTTATCTCTTCTAACCTATTCCAAAGGTTGGTCCCACACACATTGTCAAAATATTTCCTAAAGTCAACGAAACAACAAAGGAGATTGATTTTATTGTTGCAACACTGCTCTGTGATGATCCTAAGTATGACAAGGAAGTCCATGGTTGAATGATAACCTCTAAAACTGGCATGGCCTTTAACTCTTTTTATGTGTCTTTCAAGCCATATGCTTATCTTCTTTTCCAAAATACTTCCATATAGCTTGGCTAAAATGGGGCTAATCATAATGGTCCTATAATTAGAAGGATTGTTTTTATCTCCACTTTTAAAAAATAGGTACAATAAGGCTTTGACTCCAGTGTTGAGGGAAGCCCTACTTGGTTTCTAAACTGAAGACCTTGTGTATGTGAGGGATCAGAATAGGCCCTCCAATTTTTAATATTTCAGCTTGGTAGCCTTTGATGTCATTAGCTTTCCCATTTATGAGTCGCTTAACCCAAAACTTTATGTCTTATATAGAAAAAAATTCATCTTCTATAGAAACTTTTGGAATGTTGTCCAACACATTACAGAACTTGAAAATAATTTTAAGGTAGGAATTCCATTCTATCAAGGGAATCATATCATTTTCTTTAGTTTTACGAGTCAAAATTTACCTCCAAAATTTCTTTGGATCGATGTAATGTTCCCAAGCCAAGATGCCAGGAACATTTCATTTTCATTGATTTTTATGTATTTTCTGGTTGTGGCATTTTGTCAAACACTTTGCAGTCTTAAGTATCATGAGTTGTGTTTGGGTTTAATATGATGGTTTTTATGTGTTTTTGCAACAATAATCAAAGAATATATATCAATGGAACATACCTCAACAAGATGCAAGATCAACAACACAAGGAATAACCAAAAATACCTTAGATCAGATTTTATTCATAGTAGTAGAAGATCTTGACACAATAGATCTACAGATCTGGAACAACAGAGCATGAGAACTCATAACACAATGAAAATAACCCAAGAAGAGATGATACAAGCCTCCAAAGGCCACATGGATGCCGAAGATGAATGACAACTGAGATCTTTTCCCACTGCTAGATCAAACCCTCAATCTGGGATAGTTGCGCCCTTGCCCTGGCTATAGCTCTATGGAATATTTCGGCCCTCTTCCTCCTTGGCCCCAATAGCCATCAAAACATTGGGGAAGAGTAGGTCTGAAGGCTAGGAACAATGTAGAAAGGTTCCCCTGCTGAATAATGAAGTTTTCACCCTTCCCATGAAGAGATCTACTTCAGCAATTGCACCCTCCCTCTAGAAGAAACCGTACCATCCACACAATAAATCAATACTCCACCAAAACACCTCATGGATGAGCCAAGAAAGGAGTTATGACCTCTACCAAGATAACCCAATATTTTATCTCTCCAAAAATCCTTATCCTTGACCAAATCTAATTGAACTAGCTCCACAAGTGTGCCCCCCTTGTTGGAAACCCTCAATGTTGTGCCCCTCTCTCTCTCTCTCTCTGAGCATGTGGCTGATGTAGAATCCCTCTGTAACTGAGTAGATCTGATGTAGAATGGTGAGGGAGGAATATTTCACCTTCGTGACCAAGCTTGGATCAAGATAGGTGGGATTTTTCACCACCGAGTTGATCTCTAGGGTTTGTTAAGTCAAAACCTCCAAGTGCATGGGCTCACCAATAAGAAGCCAGATATCAAATGATAATCAACATAATGAGAAAATAGATGCCCCTATCTCTCTTTTATCCTCCCTGCTCACCTTGTCTCTCCAAGTGACTTTTACTCTATTTAATTATTAATTAATTAATTAAAGTGATTTAATTAATTAATTAACCATTTTTCCTCTAAAAAGTAGTTTATCCCTCATTGTGGCTTCCCTGACCACTGAAAGTCGCTTCTCGTCATCTTATCCTGTAGTTATATTCCTCCCAATTCCAATGAGCTATTACACTAAGAGTTTCCTCCAAGTATTATGCCCAATATGACCTCCTTGGTGAATTTAATTAACATATAGCCCAAAATAACTCAAAATTACGGACATCGTTGGAATGCAACGAAACCAAAGACAAGTTGTGCGTAATGGATCATGATGATGAAATAAGATGAGCGATGCAAGACGGACCCCAAAAAACCCCTCAATAGCCCTTGTACTTGCTATAACCTCCATCTGGCTACTCTGATCATCATAACACTCTGTAATATAATGATGTCCCAAAGTGGGGACATTACAATCGAGTTTAGATATGTGCAAAAGACTCTCTTGCTTTGTATTTATGTAGTGTATTTTTTTCCTTTTAATTAGGACTTTGTCTCTGTTAATCTTATATCTTATCATATTTCAAGGACTCATTAAAGGCATCCCTATTGGATTTTCTAGCAAGTTTACACTCGTTATCATACCAAGGTTTGGCAATTCTATTCTTCTTTTTACACAACAATTCGATAGAGAATTTTTAATGGAGGTAGATAGAGTTATTGTAAAATTGTGATAGTTGTCTTCAATATTGTTCTTATATGATAGAAGATTTAATTTAGGTTGTAGTCTAACTAGTCTATGTTTTGGCCCTTTTCCGAGGATATTTTTTGTTTAATTTTGTCTGAAATCCGGCGAGAAATTATTGGATCCGCGGATTTGAGTGGTTAATTATGTATAATGTGTGTGCCCTAGGGGTTTCTCATCACACTGAATCCATTTCTGCATTCATAAATACAATTTAAACAACAGAAAATTGTGATTTTGTGCAGATTTATATCATCGGATTCTAGCGAAAAGGGCCAAAACGTAGAACAGTTAGACAATGCCTTAATTTAGTGTTTAAGTTCTTTAGAAAGAGATCAACTTTATTTTTTTCAAAAACCAAGTGTTTTTTGTTATGAGATTTATCTTCAAGGGGGTTTTGTGCAAGGTAAAGTTTAGAGTTAGGGTTAAAGGTCTATGATCAAGTCAGACTCATGGTCGTTTAAAAGGTCAAAATTTACTATTTGATTGTAAACATGGATATCTCAAATCACATAATCCACAACATTGCTACTCAACCCATGGATACAAGTCATTTGGTTATATTTTGGTCACTTCATTAAACCATTGCAAATGATTAGATCTTCAGAACTACAAAACTTGATTAACTCGGTACCATACAAATTCTCAATACCAAAATTGCATTTTACTTAATGTTATCAAGCAATTATACAATATTATTATTGATTAAATATATAATAAGTTATTTTAAAAGGTGAAATACATGAAATTAATATATTACAAGTTATTTATTTAATATAATAAAGAAATTTTGTTATATAAATAATTGTTGTAAGAAATTAAAATTTAAAGATAATTTAAGTATAGAAGTTACTAAACAATTATATACAATATAATTTATTCTATTTAAACCTATTTTAAAAGAATATATATATATATATATATATATATAACATTTTAAAAGTTGGAAATCATTTATTTAATATAATTTAAATAAACGGTCTAATTTTATTATATAAATAATTGTTATAAGAAATTAAAATTTAAAGATAATTTATGTATAGAAGTTACTAAACACTTATATACAATATAATTTAATCTGGTTAAAGCTATATATATAACATTTTAAAAAGTTGGAAATCCTTTATTTAATAAAGCTATATATATAACATTTTAAAAAGTTGGAAATCATTTATTTAATATAATTTAAAGAAACTGTCTTTACAAAAATTAAATTACAAGAAATTAGAGGTAAAAAATAATATGAATGAATCAAAGAAGTAAAACAATCTCATATCGATAATATTTCATATTTTTATTTACATCCTCCATGCTTTATAGGATCCGTGGGATGGGCAAAGAAGTCGCAATGAAATTTGTATAATTATTTTTTAATAGTTTAGTTGTCCTTCCTTTTAAGGTTGATTTTATGGGTTATATGTAGTTATTAATATTTTTTTTTAATTTATAATATTTTTTTAATATGGTTTTCTACTTATTAAATCGGAAAATTCAACGAGTTATGTAAACTAATTAAATCTTTATGTGTTTTTTTTTTGTTATGTCTTACTTTCTCATACAAGGGATCTAGCAATATCACACTCACTTTGTTTTTAACTTCTCCTTGCTGGCAAAGTATTGACATTTTTTTTAATTTATATTTTTTCATCACCTTATTTGAACTTTAGGGAATGAGTGTTTAGTTTGAATTTGTGTGTACATGTATGTGTCAATTGGATCTATCTTGGGTGGTCTAGAGGAATGGTTGTTATCCTCCCCATCGAGGTTCAATTCCCATAAGTGACATATTGAGCTCTTAAATGAGTATATTGTGTAGTGTTGACAAGGTACCAACACTCTCACTTTTACTTTGAGGCTAGAGAGGGATGAATTATATTCCCCATGCAGATACTAATGCCCAATTTTTTAGGAATTTAAAGAAAGGGAATGGAGATTAGACATAGTATTTATGTAGGCACGTGTTAGGGTTCCTGTAAGCTCAAGTTAGGGGAAACTCAGAGACGATTTTTTGGTGTATTATTAAAGGTATATGTGCAAAGTTCAACTTTTTATGTCAATGACATGGTTTAAGAATATATTTCCACCCTTCTTTTGATGTCAAATATTTGGTTAGCAATGTTTAAACAGTGTACATAATTAGTATAAATAGAACTCTAATATATATACATTGGAATTTTTTGGGAACGATTTTCGCTATGGTTTTTCTCATGTGAGTTGTCGAGTGCAAGGATGATCATGTGAGTGTGAGGGATGTAGAAGCTAAAGTAGATGGGTTTTCAATCTCCTCGGCCAGCTACTAGTTGAGTTCACTCATTATTATGGATTTGTGACAGTGAATCAAGAAAGCGACAAGAAGTTGTGCCCTCGATTGTTTGGGAGGACAATTATATATGTTGCACTAGATGCCAGAGGGGATTTTTTTGCAATGTGAAGCCTAATAATGAGAAGCAAATAATTTCATCTCTCAGCCTTCCCACCTTACCATTAATAGGTTGACTCCAAATCTCTCCAAGGGCCATGATTCAATCAATAAAGACAAAGCTTTAGGTAGCAGGAATATGTATATAGATACAGTGGCACTATATTGTCATTTCTAAATACCGATGATATGGATGTTCTGACTAGCACATTTATGGGGATGTTAACAAAAGAAAAATGATAGCAAGGAAAATAATGGAAACACCTCGTTCTTTTCATTTGTGACACCTCATTCTTTGAAGGTTATTGCTAGAGCAACATATGTCAACTAGTTATCAATGGAGGAACATATGTCAACTTCTTACATAGATATATGTTGTAAATAAAATATGGAGATTGTTTCATAACCTAGTGTTTCTTCATGAAGAAATTCACGAAGAAGGTGTAATAAGTCTTGGATGGGGTTCCACCATAGGGTTTCTATAGGATTAACCAAGGTGGATGCAAGGTTAACCTATCACTATCGATGTCAAACTTAGACCACATGGAAGGCAGCATGGGGTATGAGGAGGAAGTTGTTGACTTCACTGATGATTTGTTGGAGGGTCAAGTGATTTGGTCTAGCCCTATTTTAGGTCATTTGGATGCACTGCAAAATTCCAATAAGCTACACCATATGGGTTCCAAACCCCTAGAGGGTGCCACCATGGAAATTCTAGCGGAGTTCGCACAAGAACTAGGTGCATAAGGTGTCAGAACCTTGTGACAAATGAAGAAGATGGTGACGGGAATTTTGTATGATCAAACCAAGGACCATAATTACTTAAGCATATCGCCCCACACCTGGAGTTATGAACTTGATCATATGTATTCATCAACCTTGACTACATGATCAAAGGATGATGGTGGTTTATTTCACTCCAATTATTAATCTGAAAACACATTGAATGAGGCTTGTTAATAGATTGATTTCATTTTCAATTGTGTTATTGGTCGGCATGATTGTGTTTTGAGTTCACATTTTGTGGGCATTATGTTATATCTGAAGCTATTAAGTGGTGCCTCATACTTGGATTCAAAGGTGGTAGGGATTTAGTCTTAGGAGGGCTTAAAAAAGGCAAAGAGACCTAAATGTATAAAAAAGACATAGGAGGCTATCAGCCTAAACTTTGGAAAAAAAATTAAACTCAACGACATTATGGAAATGGGGGATTGAACACTAGCAGGACATTTTATTGGGAAGAGAATGAGTAGTGAGCAGTTGAAGAATTGGACCAAGCTCAATTTCGATCCAATAGTAGGGGCCTCTCCATGCACCCTGATTCTAGTAAAAGGATGGTTGGTTTGGGTTTTTTGGACAATAGAAGAAGCAAAGAAAATATTGCACTAGCACTAGAAGTGGGGATCTCAATCCTTATTATTGATGAAATGGCATGCATAGTTTGATGCTCAGTTAGCTAGTGTGTCCATTCTTCTAGTATGGGTTTGTGTTCCAAGACTGCCATTAATTTTTTGTTCTAAGGAAGTGTTAAAAAACATTGGTGACACATTAGGTAGTTTTTACGAAATAGACTTATCCTTCCAAGAGACTAGGTATTATGGCATGGATTGAATCTTGGTAGGGTCAGAGGTGAGAAAAGGTCTGGTAGAGTCAATGGATATTAGAAGGGGATTTTACCTTTTTCATCTCAACCTGAAATACAAAGGGATACCTTTCATATGTATATGTTAACCACTATTATGGGAACCTTGTTATAGAATGAAAATATCCAAGTATGTGGAAGAATTGGGCACTAAGAAAGCATTCAAGAAGTTCGAAGACATTGGAACTAGAAAAAATCCAGACTAGGAGCAAGAAAGAAGATGTATGGCTTCAAGTGACCTTGAATGACCTTCAAATAAGAGTGTTGATAGAAATGCTCAAAACATAGACATTGGATTGTTCAAAGAACCTAACCAGGATGCAGTTAGCGACAACAAGGCAATTCCAGGTAAGACTCATTAGTCTCACTCTATGAATAAAATTGTTTCCTTAGAAATTTTGTTTTTGGTACATGGGGAAATCATATCGAATCCAAAGAACTAAAATCCCTGAGTGATTTTCTACCCAATTTGTCTAGTATAAAAAAACCCTACCCACCACCTTTCTTACCCATCCTTGGAATTGTAAATGGTGTGGACTATGGACAAGCTCCAAAAGGTTCCACTGCAGACCCTAATCTGGACTTCTCTCTGGATGGAAAGGGCACACGAGAATCCAATCCCTTGGAACCAATGAAGTAAACATCCCAGAAACAAGCATCCTTATAATTTAGGTGTGGGAAACAATTATCCTTAATCAGGACTCTTAGAGAAAATTCCCCTTTCGAGGGTTCCAAATGATTTTTCTAACCCTCAATTGTAGAGGGATGGTCCACCCCTCAAAGAAGTTGGGTGTAAAGAGATTAGTTGATAATATCAAACTAATACACACCAAATTTCCACACTAATAAGTGGCACACTTATGTATCATATTCTACTAAGTGTCGCACTTATGTATCACTTATGTAGGTGTCTATTTTCCACATTCGTAAGTGTCACACTTATATTCTACTAAGTGTTATAATTGAATGTCACAACTCTATCATCATGTGGAAGTGTCCGTCATCTTCCCTAGACAAATTGGGGGAGAAAACCCATCACATGGAGGCCTAAATACACTCTATCATCATGTGGAAGTGTCTATCATGTTCCCTAGACAAATTGGTGAAGAAAACTCATCATTTGAAGGTCGAAAAAACACTTTTTACCTTGATTTTTAAGCCTTGTTTGAGCACTAACGCCCCCCTGCCACTGTATGGGGAGCGTTAACACTCCCTAGTACACCATGGGGGAGCATTAGTAATGCTCTATGGCTAGTTTTGGGGGAGCATTAGTCTTGTTAGAGCTAACCCACCTTTTCCTATGGGAAAATCTCGAGATACTCTTGAGTGATTATGGTCAAGGGATGACTCGGGAGCTTGAGTCACCCATATTCTGGGTACTAAATCCTAACCTAAGGAGTGAAGATCTCAACCATTCCCTTGATTTTCTATGGTGGTTAAGCCTCTCAATTTTCTATATAAGCAAGGCCATTCAAGGGCTTGAGGAGGAGAAAAAGTATTGAGAGTATGAAACCTTTGTTCTTGAGATATTCATAAATAGTTCAGAAGCATTCTCATTACCATCAGGCAGTGTACAAAGGGGTTGGAAAGGAGAATCTTGGAGTAAATATTGCATCACATCAACATGGTTGTAAGTATCCAATGTTTCTTTCATTAATACAACTTGGCCTATTTCCTCATTATTGTCTTGCTTAAGTTAATGTATGAATGTTTATACTTGTCTGCTTAATTAGATTAGTCTTTTATCTAACGTTACACAAGTAGAAGAGAAGGGTTGTTTTTCTTTTTGCAGGAAGGTTGCAAGAGTGGCTTTTTCATTCAATAACTTGGACTAAATCTAACATTGGAGCAGTGAGGACAAACTAGAGGAAAAAGGTTAGATCGTGTTTCCTTTCTCCTTCTCCTTAACTTCCATGCTTAAATAGGTAAGAAAGAGGGATGTTAGTGTCCACTTGTGCTCTTTTGTCCTAGATCGAAGAAAACCCAGATAGGGGGAGTTCAACCTATCCACAGGGTGAAATTTATCACAACACAAACCTTCTATTATTGTAGTGCAAGAGATGATGACAAATGGGTAGAAAATCATCAGGAACTATGTAAACTACTTATGAATTGGGAATTATATTTTATTGATGCCATTGGGAGATCGGGTGGAAATGCGACTGGATGGAATAAATTCTCTTTCACTCTCACAAATTCTTGGGCCTTTCCTACAAGACTAGGGACCTCATTTTTCTCTTTAGACTTGGGGAATATATCACAGTGTTGAATGTTTATGGTTCTTATATGGACAAGATGGACTACTGCAGTATTTTTTAAAAAATGGATTGGTTGTAATAGTGGGGGACATGAATTTCACCCTAGAATCATCAAAGCTTTGGGGCTCAACTTCTCAATTGGACCCTCTCTCTAGATATTTCATTAGAAAATTATAAGAAAGTGGTCTACTAGATATTAAACCATCCAATCTATATCTCACTTGGAGTAACAAGAGAGTTGGGGAATCTAGAATTGCTAAAAGATGTGATAGGTTTATAATTTTAGAATCCTTCCTAGATGAAGTCATTAAGATTAAAAAATGGGCCACTACTGGAGGGGACTCTAACCATAATTTTGTGGTGTTAGAAGTGGCTCATACAATAGAGAAACATGTCAATCCCTTTAAACTAAATCCAGAGTTGAAGAAGATGGAGGATTTTGTGGGGAAATTCAAAGCAATTTGGAAACCTTTTAATGGTAATTTAAGAGAATATGCTCCACTTCAATTTCAACAAAAATTAAAAGATTGAAAAAAGGTAGATACTAATTGGTCAAGGGAAAAAAAGATAAAAAAAAAAAAATATATATATATATATATAGGGTTTTTAGAGAAGTAGAGGAAGCCTTGGAGGTGCTCTATGTTGGTTGTGGAGCCTGATTATCTTCCTGATTCACGGGTCTTTGTTTTCAGTCGTATTTATATCCCATGAATACTTTACACCCCTCCACATCTGGGGGTTGCAGAGGGGGCTTTCCCCCTCTTGTGGGGTCCAGGGGTGAAGCCCCCAAAGGAAAAATTACCTTGTAAAATAATGTAATTTTGTAGTCAATCTGGACAGTTCATTATAAGGTCGCAGATCTGACGGTAGAAGTTATTTTAGGGATTTTTTCCCTAGAAGTCAACCCTCTTTTATGAGGGAATTGTATTGTGGTTGTGTGTGTGTGGGATTATTGTATTCTGAGAGAGAAGACTATGAGATAAAGAAGAAGAAGTTACAGTGGGTGTGTTGTAGGTTGTATCCCTTCATTTTCTTGGATAATAAAAAGGAAGGACCTAGAAATTTATCTGGTGGACGTTGTTGATTTTTTTGATATCTAGGCTTAAGAATGAAGTTCATTCCATTTTATCATTTTACTTAAACCATAAACAATGTGTTGCAACAACCAAGATCACAAGAAGAAACACCATGCACAAGTACACAAGAAGTATCCTGGGAAACCCTTCTCAACAAGGGAAGAAAACCCAGCCAATCCTTTGTTATATTCTTCAAGAGAAAGACCTCCACCACCAAGAAAACCTAGCACATAAAAGGGTGCTCACAAACCCTAGAATACTAGCTCCCAAGAGAGGTGTGCACTTTTCCCAAGAATATGTACTTGCTAAAATTTCCAAACTCACACTTGTGATATGATTCCTCAATGGGGATTTTACCTTTACTTATATTAGACTGAACYTRTCAACAAAAGTATCTATTGGAACAACAAGGTCGACCTCAATAACTCACAATATAATTAATAATTWCCAGATTAATTATCTTTTACATTAAGGTGGGGCCAACCTGTACCCTTTACATTAAAATTAGGGTTACATGTAAGTCTGTCTCTTGAACAATATACCAAGGGATCTCATACACCCACTAGTGCTCAACCACTAGGGGCACATCCATAGGGATGTCCATATCTCTATCTCACTGTGTCTCACAGGAGAACCACACTCACTAGTTCTCAACCACTAGGATCACATTCACCTGTGCTCATCCACAGGCACGTCCAACTCAACAGATCTTCTTTCCCACTGCATTACACAGGAGAGTCATCTGGAGTTCATCATCTCAACTCTCTACTCAGATGAGGCTAATACATCATTTTCATCTCTGTCTTAGAACGATGCACCCAGCTCATGGGAATTCACACGTTCACGTGTGCTCAGCCATAGGCACAGCTAACTCAACAAATCTTCTTTCTCACTGTGTTAAATAGGAGAATCATATGGAGTTATACTCAACTCTCTGTAAGGAGGAGGCCAACACAACATTCCAGTTCTATCTCAGATAGGAACCACACACCCAAATCATGGGCTCTCTCTCAGGTTGACTCAATCAGTCTATGTCCTAGAGGATGTCTCACGTAGCTGTAATCATCAACACTCCCTCTCAGCTAGGGAGACATTCTCCATCAGGCCAAGTCTCGCACGGAGGTACTCGAACTTTGTCTTGGTTGTAGTCATCAACACTCCCTCTCAACAAGAGAGGTATTCTTCACCAATCCAGTTTGGTGAAGATGTCTACAATCTTCTCATGTGTAGGAAGGTATTGGACGTGTACTTCTTTCCTCTGCATCGTGTCTCTGAAATGGTATTTTATCTCAACGTTTTTTTATCTATCATGAAACACATGGTTCTCAAAGAGTTTTACACATCTCTGGTTATAATCATAGAATCCATCTCATGATCAAGTAAATCTATTAGAATCTTATGAAGCCACACTACTTCGCACACTCAATGACATATACTCTACTTTTGTGGTACTCAAGGCCACAGAGATTTGTTTTCTATTGCACTAGTAAACCATGGAAAAACAACAACCAAATGTGCTCTTCCGTTCCACTGTACTTTATGTCCATTCAGCATATCCCTACAAACTCAAGTCTTCACTGGAGGCATATCTCATGCCATATCTAATTGTGCCTCGTAGATATCTCAATACATGTTTTGTTGTTGCCCAATGAATCTGTCTCGGTTGACTCATGGAATGACTAATTACACATAGCATGAATCAATTCTGATGTTAACCAGATGCATCAATGATCCAATCAGTTGTGGATCAATCTCGTCAGAATCATCATTATTCATTTTCTTCAAATTCGTCACCATGGATTTGCATTTTGTCATACTGAACTTATTTAATACTCTCATTGTATATTTTCCTTGACTCAGAAAAATCTCATCGTTCCTCTGTCATACTTCTTGTCCCAAAAAGTAGTACATCATACTCAGATCTTTCATCTCGAAATCAAAATTCAAATCTTACTTGTATCTAACAACAAGGATTTATGAATAAGTCATCAAAATCAGGCTCTTGTCAACAACACTGTAATAATATAGGTTTGGATTAGAAACACTCTTGCTAAAACCCAAACTCATATAGAATCCATCCATCTGATATAGTTTCCAACTCATGGATGGTAGTACGGATGGAAGTGTATTGGGCTTACTAGAACAAGTGTCTCATCATAGACAACTCCCTCTATTTGTGAGAATCCTCTAGCTATAGATTTCTCTTTGTATTTCTCGACACTTACATCAACTACATGCTTGATCTTATAGATCCACTTGGAAGTCACCACAGACTTCCTTTCTAGTCTCTAAACAATATCTTATACATCATTCTTTAAGATACACTGGTATTCTTCTGTTATGGCATCTTTCCAAACATTTTCTCTTGTTGCTTCTTCAAGACAAGGAGGCTCAGAATCAATGAAGTGGCTCATGATTGAAGGATAGCTCGAATATATATTTTCTTTCTCGGGATGTGCCTTTAAGGGCTTGTATGTTCCTCTACCTCCTGTAGAGTTTTGTCGAGCCTAGGCAGGCCTTTTATGCCCTACTGCAATATCGTTGGGCATATCAACTGGAGCAACTAGATTAGCTAGAATAATGTTTGTCTCCCTCTGAACTGTTGAAGGGGGAGAAATTATTGTCTCACTATCAATATCCATCTGAGATTCTCTGGATCTTTGAAGGGTTATCTCTTCTTCAAAAGAAACATCTATTCTATTATGTCTCTGACCAGGGATGTATATCTGACATGTCTTCGAAGATTCACTGTTTATCCCATAAATGTATCTTTTCTCCCTGAAAGGTCTAGCTTGGACCTTTTCTCTTAGGGTACATGAAAAATACATTGTGCACCCAAATATCTTGAAGTGTTCAATCTTAGGCTTCACTCCATTGAAGGCTTCTTTGGGAGTTATGTTCTTCAAAATTTGAAGAGGACTCATATATTGTGTCATGCATGCTTCTTCCCACAGAATCATAGAAAGATTATGATCATGTATTATTGCATTGATTTCCTTAATGATGGTTATGTTCTTCCTCCTTCTCAAATAGTTTTGAATCCCTTTGAAGTTTGAAGTATAACCATCCTCCTTTGTTGTTAATCTTCCTGAAACAAGAGAACAAACAAAAGGAAACAAAACAAGAATATATCCTAAAGGAGAATAATGAGTACATCTCTAAAATCAAAACAATTTAAGGATTGTTGTCACGGCTACAACACTTATTTGTAATGTACCAACTTTTGAAATGTAGGTTAGAGGCATGATCATTAAAACAATCAAACCTGAAGTCTTCACTTCCAGTGTGTTGTTCCTCTGAATGCATTGAGATCCCTCTGGATCCATGTCTTCAGCAAAGGTTCCTTCCTCCTGCAATTTCCCTTATGACAATGATACAAATAACATATACAAGTGCATACATGAGGATGCTGATATGATTTCTCCAATGGAACCTGGCTGATATCTGTCCTCTGAGATCTTCATGAATAAGGTAGTTACGGTGTCACCTTTTGTCATCTTATTATTTTGAAGCTATCCCTTCAATGTAAGGGCTTGAGTAGATGATTGGCTTCCTTGTATTGACGTCATATTCCTTCCATTCATTGATAGTTGTCTCTGGTAAACCTTTTTGTATCATCCAAAATAAGTCTTCCTTTGAAGTCTTGTCTTTCAAGAACTTGAAGTTGCTTGATCCATCATAGTTTTGTTCATAATATTTTTAGATTCTTCACAAACCCTTATCAACTGGGCTAGAAAACCTAAGAGTCAGGCTAGGCTAGCAACCTTAGGTTTTGTTGGGCTTATGACTACCAACAATAAGCCTTGAAAGTTAGAATAACACAGGTAATATCGAAGGTTTCTTCAAAGAGATGTAGAAACCCTAAAAACCATAAATTTGTGGAACCCTAGAAACCCTAGGGCCAAAAATAAAAAAATTCTCAAAAATTCACTTTAAGAAATTTTGGAGGTGTGCTAAAGGAGGCCGTACCCTCCTCTCCAAATTTCAGCCCCAACATCTAACTATTAAGGGCTGGAACACCTCAGAAAGGAGGGTCATACGGATTTTATGGAAACCCTAGGAGGGTCGTATGGTTCTGCAGAAATGAGAAGATGCTTGGTAGATGCTTGTGCAATGGGTTCTTCAAAACCTATGCTTTGATACCATGTTGATTTTTCTGATATCTAGGCTTAAGCATGAAGTTCATTCCATTTTATCATTTTACTTAAACCATAAACAATTTGTTGTAGCAACCAAGATCACAAGAAGAAACACCATGCACAAGTACACAAGAAGTGTCCTAGGAAACCCTTCTCAACAAGGGAATAAAACCCAGCCAATCCTTTGTTATATTCTTCAAGAGAAATACCTCCACCACCAAGAAAAACTAGCACACAAAAGGGTGCTCACAAACCATAGAATACTAGCACCCAAGAGAGGTGCACACTTTTCCCAAGAAGATGAACTTGCTGAAATTTCCAAACTCACACTTGTCATATGATTCCTCAATGAGGATTTTACCTTTACTTATATTAGACTGAACCCGTCAACAAAAGTGTCTATTGGCACAATATGGCCGACCTCAATAACTCACAATATAATTAATAATTACCAGATTAATTATGTTTTACATTAAGGTGGGGCTGACATGTACCCTTTACATTACAATTAGGGTTACATGTAAGTATGACTCTTGAAAAATATATCAAGGGATATCATACACCCACTAGTGCTCAGCCACTAGGGGCACATCCATAGGGATGTCCATATCTCTATCTCACTACATCTCATAGGAGAACCGCACTCACTAGTGCTTAGCCACTAGGATCATGTTCACCTATGCTCATCCATAGGCACGTCCAACTCAACAGATCTTCTTTCCCACTGCATTACACAGGAGAGTCATCCAGAGTTCATCATCTCAACTCTCTACTCATAGGAGGCTAATACATCATTTTCATCTCAGTCTCAGAACGATGCACCCAGCTCATGGGAATTCACACGTTCACATGTGCTCAGCCACAAGCACATCTAACTCAACAGATCTTCTTTCTCACTGTGTTACACAGGAGAATCATC
Source organism: Picea engelmannii (assembly GCA_009831015.1). NCBI lineage: Eukaryota > Viridiplantae > Streptophyta > Pinopsida > Pinales > Pinaceae > Picea > Picea engelmannii. The sequence continues at coordinate 14,739 of ML785646.1, read as the reverse complement.
TGGAGTTATTCTCAACTCTCTGTAAGGAGGTCAACACAACGTTCCAGTTCTGTCTCATATAGGAACCACACACCCAACTCATGGACTCTCTCTCAGTTCGACTCAATCAGTCTGTGTCCTAGAGGATGTCTCATGCAGTTGTAATCATCAACAAATGTAGCTCACATTGGGTGAACCACGTATATCTTTGTCTCTATTGTATTGTGTATCTTTTGTGTTTTATTTCCGCATTTGTCTTATTTTATTTTTCCATAATCCTATTTTTCTAACAATTGGTTTCAGAGCGAAAGGTAACTTGGAGTAAAAGAGGGTTCCTAGTTCAAGTGGGAGCAATGGAGGAAGATGGAAAGTTTAGGGTCGAGAAATTTAACGGGAAAAACTACCAGTTATGGAAGATGTAGACAAAATATTATTTATATCAGAAGGATCTATTCCTACCATTGGATGGAATAGCAAAGAAGATGACGGCCATGAAGGACGAGGAATGGGAGGTTCTTGACAGAAAGGCACTAGGAATGATACAATTGAGCCTGGAAGCATCGATGGCTTTCAATATTTCAAAATAAAAGACAGCGAAGGAGTTGATGGACGCATTAGATAAACTGTATGAAAAACCCTCGACGTCCAATAAGGTATTTCTAATGAAGATATTATTTAATATGAAGATGTCATAAGGTGGGTCTGTTGCAAATCATTTAAATGAATTTAATACGGTTACTAATTAGCTAAGTTCTATAAACATGGACTTTGATGATGAGGTCAATGCTCTTATAATCTTGTGCTCATTGCTAGAAATATGGAATGGCTTGGTCATGGTTGTAAGTAACTCTGCCTCTGGTTCAAACACTCTAAAATTTGATGATGTTGTTGGTTTTATCCTTAGCGAGGAAATGCGATAGAAAATCACTGGTGAGACATCAGGTATGCGTTGATTGTGGAGAACAGGGGAAGACAAAAGGATAGAGGAAAGGGCTCAGGGAACTGTGGGAATTCTAGGAAGGGAAGATCCAAATCTAGACTAGGAAATATAGAGTGTTGGAATAGTGGTAAGAAAGGACATCTGAAGAAATACTACAGAGCTCCAAAGAAACAAAGAGATGGACAATAAGAGAAAAATCAAGAAGCAAATGTAACAGGTGATGTGTTACAAGATGCTTTGATTATTTCTGTAGATAATATTTCTGAGTCTTGGGTAGTAGATTCAGGGGCTTCATTTCATGCCACACCCCATAGGAAACATTTTCTAGATTATGTTCAAGGTGATTTTGGACAAGTTCATTTGGGTGATGACGCACCATGCAAAATTGTTGGAATGGGAAAGGTACAAATAAAGAAAAACAATGGAAACAAATGATTGTTGAAAGAGGTAAGACGTGTTCCAGATCTAAGGAAAAATCTAATTTCAAATGGGTAGTTGGAAAGTGAACGTTGTATATCTGTATTTACAGATAAGGTGTGGAAGGTCACCAAAGGATCACTGGTGATAGAAAAAGGAGAAGGTATGTACATTGTATTTATGTACTGGTAATATTGACTCTTCTATCTCTTTAGCTTATACAGAAGTGGATACATCATTATGGCATCATAGGCTTGGACACATGAGTGAGAAGGGGATGTAGATACTTCACAAAAGAAATTTGTTGCTGGATATTAAACAAATTGATTTGGATTTTTGTGAGCATATGGAAAACAGAAGAGAGTTAGATTTCTTAGAGTCAGAAAATAAAATAAGAGTGAAAGGTTAGAGCTTGTGCATATAGATGTATGGGGACCAACTCAGGTATCATTTCTTGGTGGATCTCATTATTATGTTACTTTTATTAATGATGCAACTAGAAAAACTTGTATTTATTGCATTCGACATAATCAGATGTTTTTTATACTTTTAAGAAATTGAAAGGTTTGGTTGAGAATGAGATAGGAAAAAGGTTGAAGTGTCTCAAATCAGACAATGGAGGTGAATATTGCAGCAAGGAGTTTGATGATTACTGTTCATACCATCAGATTCATAGAGAGAAAACAGTTCCAAGAATACCACAAGAAAATGGTGTGTTAGAAAGGATGAACAAGACAATCATGGAGCGTGCAAGGATTATGAGATTGCATGTTGGGTTGCCCTTACAATTCTGGACAGATGATGTAGATATTGTTGTTTACTTAATAAACAGAGGACCTTCAAGCTCTTTGGATGGTGGAATTCCAGCGGAGGCATGGACATGTAAAAAGGTAAACAATTCTTTTTTGAAGACTTTCAGTTGTGAAGCATTTGTCCATATTGATAAAGAAAATAGAACAAAGCTTGAGGAAAAATCCAAGAAGAGTACCTTTATTGGATATAGTGTTAATGATTTTGGTTATTTCTTATGGGATTATGAAAATCACAAAATCATTAGGAGTAGAGATGTCATATTCAATGAGAAGATCATGTACAAAGATCAATTGCAGGGAAAGAAACAAGAAAAAGAAAAACCAGAATACACAGTGCTTGATGAGATCACTGAAAAAGAAATTCCAAAGGTACCAAAAAATAAAAATGTACAAAAACAGAAGCAACATATACCTCAAACTCATGCAATTGTTGTTAGAAGATATACTAGGTGAAGTAGACCCCCTAAACGATACTCTCCTTCATTGTACTATTTATTGTTGACTGATTTTGGTGAACCGGAAAGTTATGAAGAGGTAATGCAGGTAGACACTAAAAGGAAGTGGTAGCAAGGCATGAAAGAGGAAATGAATTCCTTGGTAAATAACTAGACTTGGGACTTGGTTCAGTTTCCTGCATGAAAAAGAGCATTGTAGAATAAATGGGTTTCTAGGTTGAAGGAAGAAGATGGAGGCAAAAAGCGGTACAAGGCTAGACTTGTTGTAAAGAGGTTTGCACAAAAGAAAGGTATATATTTTGATGAAATATTTTCTCTTATTGTTAAAATGACTTCAATTAGGACTATTTTAAGTCTTGTGGCAATAAAATATTTGCATCTTGAACAGTTAGATGTAAAACCAACTTTTCTCCATGGGGATTTGGAGGAAGATATTTATATGCAGCAACCACATGGGTATGAGTTCAAAGGGAAGGATAATTTGGTATGCAGGTTGAATAAGAGATTGTATGGCCTAAATCAAGATCCAAGGTAGTGGTATTTGAAGTTTGACAGGTTTATGACAGAACAAGGTTATAGTAGACGTCACTCTGATCATTGTATTTATTTTAAAAGGCTAGAAAATGGAAGCTATATTATCTTGCTATTATATGTAGATGGCATGCTTGTTGCAGGGTCTAATATGCAGGATATAAATTTTCTCAAGAATAAATTAGCTAATTCATTTATGATGAAGGGTTTGGGTGTTGCAAAGAAAATCCTTAGTATGAGAATAACAAGAGACGGGAAAAATCGCAAATTGACATTGTCTCGGGGTGAGTACATAGAGAAGGTGTTGGAGAAGTTTAGAATGCAGAATGAAAAATCAGTTAGTAAACCTTTGGCCAACCGTTTCAAATTAACTAAGGAAATGTGTCCCAAGAGACAGAAGGAGATAGAATACATGTCCAGGGTCCCTTATTCATCAGCAGTTGCAGCTTGATGTATGTGATGGTTTTCACAAGACCAGATATTGCACATGCAGTGGGATTTGTGAGCAGGTATATGAACAATCCAGGTAAAGAACATTGGGAGGCAGTAAAGTGAATTCTCGGGTATTTGAGAGATACTACTACTCATGCATTATGTTTTGGAGGTTCATACATTGTTTTACAAGGATATGTTGATTCATATATGGTAGAGATAAAGATAACAGGAGTGCTCCTCAGGGTATGTTTTTATTGTAGGTGGAACAACAATAAGTTAGATTTCAAAACTACAAAATATTGTTGCACTTTCAACAACGAAAGCAGAGTATGTTGTTGATACAGAGGATAGTAAAGAGATGATTTGGTTATAGAGGTTTATGGAGGAAATGGGAAACAAGGAGAATAGCAGTTTGTATTGTGACAGTGAGAGTGTCATTCATATTGCAAAGAACTCAGCCTTCCATTCTAAGACTAAGAATATACAGTTCAGGTACCATTTCATATGATCTGTCTTGGAAGATGGACAATTGAAGTTGGAAAAGATACATACTAGCCAGAATCCTGCAGACATGTTAACAAAGGGAGTAACCAGGGAGAAATTGAGCTCCTGCTCAGTTTCAGTTGGCCTTCAAGCATGAAGGTGAAGATGAGAAATTTTCCAATTCCAAGGTGGATTATAGTCTAGCAGGTACAACAACAGTGTATTTGTTGTGATCAATCAGTCAATCCGAACCGCTCATTATAAGGTAGAAGTTATTTTAGGGATTTTTGTCCTAGAAGGAAACCCTCTTTTATGAGGGAATTGTATTACGACTATGTATGTGTGTGATTATTGTATTCTAAGAGAGGATACTATGAGACAAAGAAGATAAAGTTACAGTGGGTGTGTTGTAGGTTGTATCCCTTCATTTTGTTGGATAATAAAAAGGAAGGACCTGGCAATTTCTCTGGTGGACATAGCCCACACTAGGTGAACCATGTATATCTATGTCTCTATTGTATTGTGTATCTTCTGTGTTTTATTTCCACATTTTTCTTATTTTATTGCTCCAAGGTCCTATTTTTATAACACTTTGTGTTGGCACCTAATGTTTTGGCAAGACCACACACATGCCACAAGTCAACATTGTGTGTACACCCAAGAGTTTTCACCTCGCAACTCCAAGTTTCAATGTCTACGCCAACCAATGATCTACTACATGCACCAACCCATTTTGTACTACACACTTAAAGAGATCGCATGGATACCAAATCCTCGAAGATATTCAGTAAATATTGTGACCATTTTTGTAACAACCCGGTTAGTCATGGTCAAGGTCGTGGGTGAGATAGCAAGGTTGTTATGATTTCCACACTCCAATAGACATAAGAGGAATGCATGTGGATATGTAAGGGTTGGGTTTTTGGTAACTAAGAGCTCATTGCTATGTTAGTTGTAGATGAGTTAGAGCTCTACATATGCATTGTAGTAGTTCTTGTTATGTTATGTTTTCACTAGTTGTTCAAAGATATTATGTGAATATGAGAGAGAAAGTGGATCAAGATCTGAGAGTATTGTTGGTCTCTATTTCACTATGAATGTGTTCTGAGAAGGCTTCAACCCTCTATCTATTGAAATGTATCTGAATGATGTTGAGATTAATGAATAAAGCATGAAGTACATTTATCTTTGTATATCATGGATCCTAGTCTAAATGTATGTATGTTATGTAGTATTTTGTGCAACACTTATATGGATGTTATGAATGAATGTGAAATTGAATGCATGGATTTGAGTTGGATGTTTCATGTCTATATTATTCCTTAATAACTTGCATGAAACCTATGGTCTCTGTGATTCTCATGGCATCTCAAGTGAGACAATATTTAGTCCTTGAAGATTGAATATGCCAGTGCCTATGTGGTATTTGTTGGTCAACCCTTTCAGACGCTAGATCTGAAACCCCAAGCCAACAATAGATTTTTTTTCCAAGACCTGATGGTTTCATGCTACATGTTGAAGGAAGGACATGACATGGAAATATTATAGGAAGGAGATAGAAGACTGGATCTCTGAGAAGGAGGACAAGTTCGTGCAAAAAAAACCAAGAACCTACAAATCAACCTCGAACAGAAGAAACAAAGGTACATCTACACAAATTTACATGAAATTTTGCTTGTTGAGTTTCCATGTTTATTGCATGAGTGGATAAAGAGACAGATAGAGATTAACTCTGTATTGAGTTCAAGAATAATTGGTTTGGGACCAAGATGCAATAAATAGATTAAAATATGTGGATAAAAAGTGGGCCAAAGCTATCAATTTATGGTTCAATCATGTGAAAGAAGTGTATATTGTTGATTTTTCTATTAGATGCGGTGAATATTTTAGTAGTGTTGTAAGAAAGTTTGCAATCATCCCTAAAATGAGACTGTTGGAGTAAATCACTTTATGGATCAAGATGTTGTTCATATAGAAGGGGCTAATGCACATGGAGCTCGATAGAATGGTGGAGAAAACCCCCCATCCCCACGTGGAGGGGGGGATGGAAATACATGGGAAGAATAAAATATGAAAGAAAGTGTTAAGAACCAAACATCAATATAGCATATAAAAACCTCAGGAAAAGTACTCAACGCCTTGAAAAAGAGATAATTTCAGATAATAAGCCTCTTCGAGGGGGCAACCTCCTTTTACCCCACTTAAATGTTCAAGTACAA
>ML785645.1:1659370-1700613 GCA_009831015.1 Picea engelmannii | reverse complement strand
CTCCTCAGGTAGTGTTAGAGGAGCGTTCCCCTTCCAAAACCTTGATTATGAAGCCTTCTAAGATGTCAAGAGATGTTTGACCTCAGTAGACCAGTTTTCTTCCTTCAAATTGAGTAAATGAGGTGTTTCAAGTGTCTCTGTGATGTCGTCATTAAGGTACCATGATTCAACAGTATTTACGACACCCTTATGGCCAACTTGCGACATTTGCGACAAGTTGTACAAGAGTTGCGACACTTGCGACAAGTGAGAGGTATGTGCGACACTTATCCAGGTGAGTGATTTGGATGTGTAACAAACATAAAGCAAGATTTGTGGCTCGTGGTTTTTCTCAAAAAGAAGGTATTGATTATGAAGAGACATTTGCTCTTGTATCCAGATACACTTTTATCAGAACCATCATAGATCTTGAAGCCAAAATGAAGTGGAAGTTACACTAGATGGATGTGAAAACAATATTCTTAAATGGTTTTATTGAAGAAAAAGAGTATATAGAACAACCACAAGAGTTTGAAGTTGAAGATAGAAAGACTCATGTCTGGAGGTTGAAGAAAGCTTTGTATGGGTTGAAGCAAGCTCCTAGAGCTTGGTATGGAAGAATTGATAGTTTCCTGATGAGCTTGGGCTTTACCAAGAGTAAAGTTGAATATAACCTTTACTTCAATATTATGAATGATGAGCCAATTATATTGCTATTGTATGTGGATCACTTATTCTTAGCAGGAGAAGAAAATCTCATCACAAATTGTAAGAAGAAGCTCATTGCATAATTTGAGATGAAAGACCTAGGCCTGATGCATTATTTCTTAGGTCTTGAAGTTTGGCAGATCCCATAGAAGATCTTTATTAACCAAGGGAAGTATGCAGTTGAAATACTAAAGAGGTTTGACATGTTGGAATGTAAATCCATGAACACACCCATGTAAACAAAGTTGAATCTCCTAGTTGATACTTCATCAGAGTTGATTGTTGCTAAATTATATAGACAGATCATTAGTTTGTTGATGTATCTGACGAATACCAGGCCAGATATATGCTTTGTTGTGAACACCTTGAGTCAGTATCTGGTAGAGCCCAAATGTGTTCACCTTGTAGTTGCAAAGCATGTGATGAGATACCTTAAGGGTACGTTGGATTATGGTCTTTGCTATACTAGAGATCATGACTTCAGATTGTATGGTTATACTGATTCAGATTGGGTTGGAAGTGCTTCTGATAGAAAGAGCACTTCAGGATGTTGTTTCAGTCTGGGGTCATCCATGACTTCATGGAAAAGCAGGAAGCAATCAAGTATTGCTCTCAGCACGACAGAAGCAGAATACATTGCTACATGTTCTGCCAATTGTGAAGCCATATGGCTTCAGAAGTTGTTGACAGGTCTATTCGATCTGGAGATAGAAGCCACCATGATTCTATGTGATAACCAGAGTTGCATAAAGATGACGGAGAACCTAGTGTTCCATGATAATTCAAAGCACATAGGGATCCAGTATCACTGCATTCATGATATGGTACAGAGGGGAGTTGTAAAGCTCCAATATGTTGGCACAGATGAGCAGGTTGCAGATGTGTTGACCAAGCCTTTCTCTCGTGTGAAGTTTGACATATTCATATGGTTGTTTCTAAGCATATTCTCATATATGTTTGAGGGACTATAGCCTTTAGGCTCATATACACTTCCAGTGGAGGTGTAATGCTTCATGGCTATACAGATTCAGATTGGATGGGCAGTACAGTGGATCGGAAGAGTACTTTCGGATATTGTTTCAGTTTGGGTTTAGCTATGATCTCCTGGTCCAGCAGGAAGTAGGGCTCCATAGCCTAAAGCACTGCAGAGGAAGAATACATTGTTGCAAGAGCTGCCAGTAGAGAAGAAGTGTGGCTCAAAAAGCTACTCTCAGATTTTTTCAGTGTTGAGCTAGAACCCATGGTAATTCACTTTGATAACCAGAGTTGTATTAAGCTCTCTAAGAACCATGAGTCTCATGATAGATCGAAACACAATGAGATGAGATATCACTATGTTCAGGACATGGTGTAGAAGAACATTCTCAGTATTCATTATTTTTCGACTGCGGAACAAACTGCAGATACTTTGACCAAGCCTCTATCGTTGACAAAGTTTGTGTACTTTCGAGACAAGCTTGGTGTTGTTAAGAATGTCTCTCTTGTTGAGAGGGAGTGTTTAAATTAAGAAGCTGCAAGAGCCATTCTCTAGGAGGATGGCATAAGACCCTAGCTGAGATCTAGGGCCCCGGGTACACTCCCGGGGTTCTTGGTCTGGGACCAAGCAGTTAAGAGCCATGGCAAAAGACCCTAGTGAGGGCCCCCAGTGTATTGTTGGGACTCTTGGATAAGGACTAAGCAGTTTAATGATGTAAGTCCCTAGATGTGTTCTAGGGCCCCTGGATGTGTTCTAGGGAATCCTTGCTTGGTGCTTGGATTAATCCTTGGTTGTGTACCTTGGTGGATAAGACCCTAGTGGTGATCTAGGGACCCCAGATGTGTTATGGGGTACCCTGGTCTAGGACCAGACAGTTCTTGGTTAAGTACCAAGACGAGATGATGTGTGATCTTCTTCTCTCCCGAGATGGTCCATGAGACCTAGGAGCAGTTAAGAAGGAGGACATGATCACATCAGTAACATTCCTCTTGTGTTGGGATAATAAAAGCTTATAAGTTATCATGAGACCCTTATGGACATTTTTCCATTGAAGAAGACCCCTTTGACTTTGTCTTGTTGTCTCCCCTTTCTTGTGCCACGTCCTTCTTAATGTTTATGTGGTGTTGGTCTTTTCTAGTCACTTTGACTTGTTGACTTTCTAATTAATATTTTTATGATTAAAATATTAATTATCTTAATTTGTTTTATTATTGGGTTTTTAATTAACCCTAAAAGTTAGGGATAATCTAATTAACCCTAACCCCTACTTAAACTATATAAGGAGACCTCTTCCCCTCTCTCATATACGCAATTCATTCGTCCTCCTTTAGCTCACTTGGTTTGATTTTTTGTTGTGGCCCTCCTTGCTTCAGTTTGGTCTTTGTGGTGCAGCCTCCTTGGGTTTTCTCTCTTGCTGGTTTGGAGTTTCTTGTGCTGGTGTAGGGTACGGTTGCCATGGATCTGGTCTCATCTTGTTGTTTAAAGTGGTGCGGCCCTCTCCTCTTGTTGTCTAAGTGATGTGTCCCTCTCCTCTTGATGTCTATTAGGGTGTGGCCTCTTCCTTTGGTGTGGAACAGTGCTACGGCTCCCTCCTTAGCAATGTGGCTCTCTCTTTGGTGGTTGGTATAGGGTGCGGCCCTCTCTTGTTGACCCCTAAGGGTCTTTCCCAAGTTGTTGTGTGTCCTCCTGATGGTATTGTCACCTTCTTGAGTTATCGTTATCCCCTCGCTACCACCTATGTTGTTGCCCCTGTTGTTTTGGTTTGATCGGTTTTGTTAAGGTTGTAAATGGCCTTTCTTTTGGAAAGTAGTGTCCTTGTCTCAGCCTAGTTTCCCTTCCTGATTAAGTTTTTTTATATTTACCCTAAGTTCTTCTTGGCAAAATCTGTCCACAAGATCATGATAAAAGATCCACCCTTGAGGGTTTGATCCATGACCATTATAGCTTTTTCTGAGCATACAGAAAAGATGACAGCAATAAGTACATCAGGTAAATCTATTCTTTGTTTTTGGCTAAGGTAATACTCACATATGTTTTTGCTAATTTTCAGATTTTGTTTTGTTGTTTGTTCAAGTTAATGTTCAGAATTGTTTCTTGTTTTGCTAATGATCATATTTTAAAACTCTCCCTGATGATGGACCACATTTGTTTGGTCTGAAACGTCGAATAATAAAAAAACTGATGTGATGAATCCGAAAGAACCACCTTATCATAACTCGAGTCGCAAAAGTCTCAGAACTGAAATAAAGATTTGTTCATGTTTAGTAATGTTCAAATCCATCATATTATTTATTTAATTAGTTTACTTCAAAAAATTTGAATTAATTTTTTATCTATATTTATTGTAGTAAATAAAATTAAAATTAATTTTGTTCTAGTTTACCCTTGATTTTCTAACAAAAGTTTAAGTAAATTAAATAGGATGATTTCCTTGGAAACTCTGATTTCAACATGAAAACGCCAAAATAACATCATATAAATATCATTTTTTGACCCCAAATCTATATTGCAATAATGGACGAAGATGAATCATTGTAGTCAAGATTGTTGGAATGCCAAGGGTCCACATGAGACAATGTAAATTGATGCAAGAAGGTGGAGATCCAATTGGACTCGAGAGATAGGGCTTTGATTGGAGCCATGCCAGAACCAAGAAAGAGGGAGAACTAGTCATCAAGAAGAAACATTGAAAGAAGAAGGTTGTACCTCGAAGATAAGAAAGAAAATCGCAAGGAGCATTGCCATTGAGAAGCAAGCATGTTGTCTTAAATAATGATATGAGAAGACTTGTTTGAACATCCTATTGTTATTCATATTATTTTTTTCTTATATTTATATTATTTTCTCGTCGATGTGTGTGATTTTAAACCAATGCATAGAGCCATAAATTGGGACCATTACCCTATTGTTGCACCAATTTATTGGGTGAATAATATTAAATGTCATTGAAAGGTGCATGGAACCTTAAATATAAATAGGAATAAATTACTTGGAGACAATAAGTAGTCACAGTGTAATGGTAATAATAACATTTGATAGAAAGGCCCCAAAGCAGAGCTAGAGTGCTATAAATGTTGTGTTGCAATCACGATGTAAAAGACTAATAAGGATTTCAACTTGAACATAAGCAAGTTCCAATGTTTCCAATCATGTGATATTTGACTTGGTGGAGAGGCAAAAAAAATGCCCTAGGACCTTCGAACTCAAATCAGGGAAATGAATGTTACATGTTCTATATATTTTCAAACTAGTAGTAGGCCTCCACATTATAGGGTTATTTGAAACTCATTGGAGAACAAAAGGGTACTTTGAAAGCAAACCCAACCAAGTGCATTGTTATGGAGGTGTATGCATTACTCTTGAGATATGATTTGGTGCAAATTCCAAGTTGCCTAAAGTCTAAGTAACTTAGAATCTCCCACAAAGTATTCATTTTTCCCTAATAAAATGGTTGTTTTTATAGTAACAATGAGTTAGAGGCTTGTATGAATAGGGCGTACCCTGTCTTGAAGAGAATCATAGCCATATTCATAGGCTTTCATTGTCCAATGCCCTTTCGAATCACTATGTTGGATCCTTAATATTTCATGCCCATTAAAGCAACTATGTTGGATCCCTTTGATGAAGAGAATAGCTTATAAAGTTAATTATCAGATCTAAGCTACTACATCCATTGCATTAATGATATTTGGGACAGCCACACAAAAAAAACTATACATGAGAAACAAATTTTGGAAACAACACCACTTAAAACACAATTTATTTATCACGGGTCTGTGCATACATAGATGTATTTCGCCCAAACTTATGTAGGGACCGTACCACCTATACGGGTCCGTACACTCACGGGTTTCACTCAGGGCGATCGTACAACAAAAATGTGACTACAATATAGCTGGATTTTACCTTAATCTTCAGCAAAAACACTAATAAACAGAACATCTCTTCTATTTTCAGACCTGGTATAATTTCCTTTCTCAGTTGGTGATCCGTACGGTATCTGTACCACTCGTATGGACTCCTTTTCCTGATAATTTTGTTGACTTTACTTGCAAGTGGCCCTAGCTCGGCCTCCTTTCCACTGGTTAGCCTCCTCGTCTTGCTTTGATAAACCTGACTTGGTCTAGTCATTGACCTTACTCAGCCCTCCTTTTCTTATCTCCTCGACCCTCTACTGTTGGTTCGACTTAACCCTGTTATTAGATCTCCTTAGAGGCGCCTCTCTATCTTAGTCGCCTACCTTCACTTGAGAGATGATTATGGAATAAAGCCTTCTAGGTTATGTGTAACCCTAGCCTTTCCTCTCATGCAATCTTGGCCCTTAGATCTTCTTATCAAGATCTTGATCTAATGGTGGGGACTTAATCAAGCATTGAGATCACTTAAGTCATGTCCAACAGTTGTGACTTAATTTCATGTTGACTTGAGTGGTCTCCACCAATATAGTGTTGTCTAGGCATAAGTTGGGCCCCTTCCACACTACTAGACACCCCTAGTGTGGAAGTAGCTACCCGAGCTACATAATCTAACACTCCCTCTTAGAGAGGGAGGTATTGCCACTAGTGTTGCCTCCTCCATGATCCACATCACTGTGAGTCTCTCCCTCTGAATCTAGGAGACCCATCCTCTCTAAGTCTAGATACTCGATCTGCTATGCTTGGTTATTTATGTTGTCATATGTACCAAGATCATCCGAGTATCCCCACTCCTCTAGTTGAGTCCATTATCACCATGTGGATCTATTGAGGATAGCTTCTTGTTCCCTTAAGCATGATATAGCGGACTCACTACTTTCCTCTTTGAAATTATAGATAGGTTGCCCCCACAGCTTGTATAGGTCATCCTCACTTATGCCTATCATCACAAGTGGCCCTGGTGTTTGGTTTCTAACAGATCAAATGTGTACACCACATCCAAAGAAGTTGACACCGTAGCCTTGATGTTCTAAGACCGAGATTGAGAGCACACTAACTCTCATGCTTGGTACATAAAGTACCCCTGACACCCTGAGAATCTTGCCTGATTCTATCTGTAATGATATTATCCCTTTTCATTGGATTTCCACCATGCTAGAATGCACACCACACTTCACAAAGCCTGAATCTTGGGCTGTGAACTCATGAAGTGCAAGTCTTTCACTTGTCATATGACTTGTTGCACCATTGTCTACATACCATCTTGTCTTGGTCCTGTCCTCTGTATCCAAAAACATAGTGTAATTGTCTCGAAACATTCTAGAAAACTCTCGAGCAGTGGCAGCCAACTACTTCTCTTCTTCCTCTTCTTTGTCCTTGATTTTTGTTGGGGCTATTATCTCCTTCCTTTTCCCTCTTGTACCATATCCCTTCTTGGCTTGAGAGCATTCACTGGAAAAGTGTCCAAATTCTCCACACACATAGCATTGGACATGTGAGAGGTCTTTCTTTGATCTCCCATTTGCGGATCCTCCTCTAAAGATTGTTCCTCTTCTGCCCCTGCCTCTCCTCTTGGAGGTGAGAGAGAGATTCTCCTCCTCTTCATCCTCATCCACATCTTTGCTTCTCTTGATCTCCTCTTGGTAGCAGTCGTTCCATAACATGTCCCAATCATGCAGGTTCTCTTTGGCTACTACCCCAACAATGAAGGGATCCCACTCCTTTGGGAAGCCTCTTAATGCAGAACGAACTATCTCAGCTAGGGACAGTCTTACCCCAGCTACAAGGAGTTCATCTAGAAGTTGTCTTACTTTGGTAAGATAGACTGTAACGCCTTCCCCTTTAGACATCTTTGTGTGTTGGAGCCTCTCTTTGAGAGCCATGATTATGCTCTCATTCTTGGCCTCAAACAACCCTTTCAGATGTGACCACATTTCATGAGTTGTTTGTTTCTCACCAATTTTTGGTACCAAATGATCCTTCACTCCATCTAGAAGGATCCTCTGAGCTCTGATTTCTAAAGCATAATATATTTCCCTGTCTTTAGCATCAATGAGGATTGTGGCTCAATTCTCAACAATACCCCATACTTTGCTCTCTTGAAGAGCATTCTTCATTATGTACTTCCATTGCACGTAGTTAGAGACACCATCAAGTTTGTCCTTATATCTGAGGTTTGTAGTCATCTTGTTACTTAGTTTCAGCTTCTTCAACTCTGACTTGCTCCCTCTTTCTCTGAGCAGATCGACCCTGCTCAATCCTCTTCTCCTGCTTCAGCTTAGAGGGTACAGCCTCTCTTTTAATCTTCTTATTTCCTTGTCTCTGTTAGTACAAAGCTTCAACACCTCTTTTAGGGCTGTCAAAAATATGGCTCTGATACCATGAAGAGAATAGCTTATAAACTTAATTATCAGATCTAAGTTACAGCCATTGCATTAATGATATTTGGGACAACCACACAAAAGAAACTATACATGAGAAACAAATTATGGAAACAACGCCATTTAAAACACAATTTATTTATCATAGGTCTATGCATACATAGATGTAATTCACCCAAACTGATATGCAAGAACCGTACCACTTGTACGAGTTCGTACACTCACAGGTTTCACTCAAGAGGTCGTACAACAAAAATGTGACTACAAAATAGTTGGATTTTACCTTAATCTTCAGCAAAAAAAACTGATAAACATAACGTCTCTTCTATTTTCAGACCTGGTATGATTTCCTTCCTCAATTGGTGATCTGTACGGCCCATACGGTATCTATACCACTTGTACAAACTCCTTTTCCTAGGAATTTTGTTAGCTTTACTTGCAGGCAGCCCTAGCTCGGCCTCCTTTCCACTGCTTAGCCTCCTTGTCTTGCTTTGCTAGAACCGACTTGGTCTAGTCATTAACCCTACTCGGCCCTCCTTTTCTTATCTCCTCGATCTTGCTTGACCCTCTACTGCTAGTTCAACTTAGCCCTATTATCAGATCTCCTTAGAGGCGCCTCTCTATCTTAGTCGGTTGCCTTCACTTGAGAGATGATTATGGAATGAGGCCTTCTAGGTAACCCTAGCCTTTCCTCTCCTGCAATCCTGGCCCTTGGATCTTCTTATCAAGATCTTGATCTAGTGATGGGAACTTGATCAAGCATTGAGATTACTTAAGTCACATCCAACGACTGTGACTTAATCTCATGTTGACTTGAGTGGTCTCCACCAATATAATGTTGTCTAGGCATAAGTTGAGCCCCTTCCACACTACTAGACACCCCCTGCCCGAGCTACATAATCTAACATTTGGGAGGGCGATTTGCATAATGCCCCATGTCATCGGCACAACTATACAGTGAGACCATGATAATTGAAAATTAACGAACAACTTGTGCAAACCTCTCAAGCCACTTTGACAACACAAAGGCCTAATAAACATGGGACCCAAGATGTGTAGAGTGCCCCATGTCATCAACACAACTATACAGTGAGACCATGATGACTGAAAAAATTTTAACAACTTATGCAAACTTCCCAAGCCACTTTGACAACACATGTGCCTAATACACATGGGATTACATTTGAATCCAGATCGAAAGTAGTAAATAAATCAAATAAAATATTTAAAATAAGTGTATTTTCTTCATATTTGTCAAATTTCCATAAAACTACAATATTTAAATCTCCATTCAATAGAGATCTATTTATGTCATAGAAACAATTCCAAGTCAGAGATTTTAGGCGTATCCAACTTGGTAAGCAGCAATTTACAAGGCATGTGAAAGGGGTACATTTTTATTTTTTGGCACAAAGGGAGTGGGGAAGGTGAAGCAGCAAGCATATTCACACCACAACGAATCAACCATTATTTTAGTAGGAGGCACCACTCCCTTGTGGCTGCCCCCATTGACATAAGGATCATACTATATTGGAGCATATACCAATCCCTTGTGGCTGTCCCAATTGGCATAAGAATCATGGTATATTGGAGCTTATACATTGTCGTGGATAAAAACAATTCCAGGATGCATAAATTTTAGGCATATCCAACTTAGTAATGGGTAATTTACAGGAATGCATATGAAAGGGGTACTGACTCAAGTTCAAACCTCCATGGACATAAAACCCTGGGCCCTGGATTATAAATTAGCTTTGTTTGACAGGATTCATATGCAGCATTAATTAAATAAAGGCAAATGACATAGAAATTTAAGTTCAAGAGGAGGCTTCTGCACTCTTAACTATTGAGTGGAAACTCCCACCTGAATGCTCTAAGATTAAAACTAGTCAAGAAGCAATGCAGACAATTGTATATACTGAGTTTATGGATTAAGCAATTCCATCATAGGCAGTCGGTTGAATGTAGAGCAGACACTGAAGTCTGGTCTTTATATCTCCGTTTGTTCCTTCATTGGCCTATATATTTATCTAATGATTGGTTCATTCAGTAATATATAGAGAGAGAGAGAGTGTGTGTTTGGTCTTCAGCTCTGCATATCAGCAGGACATGGGAAGCTGCTGAGATAGAAAGAATAGAGGAGTAAACGTGGACAGCACTGGGATGTACTTAAACTTCCAGAAGTTTTATTGGATAATCAGGAAAAGAAAATGCAGAACTTTTACAATGAGGAAGCGTGTTTTCCCAGGAGATTTTCTCAGACCCTCAAATGAGACAGTGGTGCTTCCACTCTTAACTATGGGTACAATGTACATACATTAATAACGGCCCATGATCTGTTCAGGCGCCCTGAATCAGTATATTCGTTCTATTTGAGCCAGCTTCGAAGTTGGTGGAGAATAAATAACGGCTCGAGTGTAAGCCACGGGTAATGTCAGGAGCTTTTTCACTTTCCCAACATATGCACGCTTTGTGAAGTTATCATAGTCATTGGCTTCAATTGCATCTAGTATCTGGCGATAAAGGATCAGTGAAGCCCACACCTGCAAGCAAAGAAAATACATTAAATTTTTTGCAATGTAAAATCCAAGCATAAAGAAGTTAGCTTTCTCCATGAAATGACCACCATTACCGGCCATCTACTGGCTTTATCGAGCTCTGTAACACCTTTTTCTGCTTCATCAAAAAACTTCCTGGCCCTTCTTATTTGACCTTTCATGAATGACCTCCATTTGTCGGTGACCTTCCCAGAAAATATATCTTCATCCGATAGCCCGCTACGTGCAAGCTCATCTTGAGGAAGGTATATCCTGCCACGACGAGAACTGAATAACAAGAAGGCATATATATGTGTCAATCGGCCGAACAGAGTATAAATAGCAATACTTGGAAAGAAGCTGACCCGTTAAGACATCATTTTTTAAATATGATAAGGCCTGATTGATTGATGGCCTTGGGCTGATTTTGTTTGATGTAAGAAGTAATTGAGGATCTAGGCAAAAGGGATATATTAAATTATCCTGATTTTTTCCCCATGGTGATGGCCTATCTGCAGCCAGGCCTTTTGCGATCTGATTTGTACATAATGTTTTATTAATAGGAAACATGTATGAGAAGGAGAGGACACTAACTCTTCTCCGACATCCCGCAATATGTTTGTGAGTTGATTTGCAATTCCCAAAGCTAATGCAGCACTATAAACATCTTCGGTTGTCGCATGTGAGTCTTGTGAAATACCCATTATAGGAACACTCATCAACCCAACTGTTCCAGCTACATAATAGCAGTAAAGATAAAGCTCATCGAAGTTCTTGTAATGTGACTTCCTCAAGTCCATTCGCATCCCCTCAATCATATCTCTAAATGGCTGAAACAGACAGCAGGCAATAAAATCCATTCAGCATTCTGCTGTATCAGACAAGCCCAAAGAAGGCAAGCAATAAATATTCCCCGTCAAAAGAAAATTAGTGATGAGGTCACATTGTTGGAATAAATAGAAAGATAGAGGCATTCGTTTTCATTGCAGAACAAGAAATATAAATGAGTGTCAGCAGCACTAAGGTTCAGCTCTATTCTACTCCACTAAGAGATCTTTTGACTATCTCACACAAAGAAAGACAATCCACCAGGCAAAATCTGCTCAGTGCTATGGCATATTCTAAGTCACTTGAGTATAGGTCTGAGAATCATAACCTGGATATCAACAGGAAATTTTGAAACTGTATCTGATAAAGCTGCATCCAGCATATCATATGGACGACCATTAAAGAGGTCCTCTAGCCTTTGTTCCCATCGATCTAGTGCCATCGGTGTTATGTGTGAAGCATTTGGACCATCAACAAGTTCATCAGTCCTCCTGCACCACACTGTATATCAAAAGTAAACATGTCAAATTAGGATACAGACCATTATAAGACATTTTCTATTCCAGAAGAAATTATAAAATTAGGGCCCAAAACTCTACCAATAAAAGATGGTTCTTTAACAACTGAAGCAAAGAGGTGGACAGATCCATTTTGCAAATACAGTAATGGCATAACCTGATCAGAAACAAGTATGTGATATCACAGCTAACATAAATACGAATCTGCACAGTCTGCACTTTAAAATAATAATAATAGTAGTAACCATAATAATTAGAGATGGTGCCAAGAACTAGATATTTAAGGGTGTGACGATCAAGAATTTGGAAACAACGCAATCAGTTCTTAACTTCAAACAACCAGGCGGTATTAATAAATTGGATTAAATCCAGGCCCCGCATCTATAACGAAGTAGAGTGCAGTGGAGCGACCTCCACACAAACAGGAAAATGGTTAGCAAAGGTTCATATAAAACATCAGCAGAGATTTTACTCCATGACAAACTTCAAACTTATATTCAGATCCATAAACCAAAACATGTTGGACCCATAACATGTATTTAGAAATACACCAGTATAGACCCATCTTAACTTCAGTTCTACAAAGCGCCGAGAGGGATCAAATCTCTCGAGGTGCAAACCCTTCCTTTTGCACTCTAAAATGGGAGTGCAAAAGGTTAGAGCCTACATATACAATTTTCATTTACTTAATTTTTTTTATTATTATTTAAGAGTGACACGTGTCAACTCCACATTGAATTTAGGTACGGAATCACACATCGACCTAATACTGGGCTGTAGAATGCACCTCTTGGCGCAACAAAAGGTACATAGGACACATAACATAACGTGTTTACTAATAAATCAGACAATATTGCAGAAAGTTCCTATATATATTAAAGGAAAAAGGAGGAAATAAAATTATTTATAATAGTGTACTCATCCCACAGCTTGAAAATCTGTAGTTTTTCCTACTTAGGTATGTATATCTGTTTCCATACTCATGAGTATGACTCACAAGTGCTCGCAAGTAAGGCAAGTATGAACCTGGGATGAGTATTCAGCTCAATACTCCCCATACTTGCCAGTGTTAGCAAGTACTCGGTGCATATGCCGCAAATACTGAGTCAATACTTGCCATACTTGTCAATAAGTTTTCCTGCAACAAAAATAAAAATCGTTTGCACATTTTTTAATTTGATTACTGCCAAGTATGTTGAATCAACTGCCTCCGTGAGTACAAGAATGATAACTATAGGATGTGTGCTTGCAGAAAGAAATTTCTTGCAATGGCAACATAGATTTTCCTCCCTCATCCACCCATGCCATAAGAACTCTCATGAAAGTCATTCCATCTCTTTTTCTTATATGGTATTAGGCAATAGATCTAAAAATAGTGCTTTTCAATTTCTATCTCACCCAAGTTCCAGATTTGGCAGATTCTTACCCCCAATTCCTCTCAGTATTTTAATCTTTCAAGCATATTAGCAAGAATCAGTCAAATTGGCCTTTGCTGTATGGACATTCAGCAGTAGTATGAAATTCAGCGAGTTTTCCGTACAGTAATGATATGGTACTGTCAACTTACTTTTGACTATCTTTGATAATATACCTCATGTATAAGATACACGTGGTCCCATAATTTATAAAACCCTCCCCAAAAACCTCAAAAAAATTTAAAAATTCATAAAGATCCCTATAAATATAAACCAAGACATCAAATTTTTGCAGAAAGAATTATTTTCTCTGATTTATTGGGCATTCCTGAGGCTAAAATTCTTCTAAAATGTAGAACAAAATGCACATTTTTGTATCTATCAGATGTATACTCTCGTACTTTGAACATCATGACAAAGTTCATGTGCTGCTTTCCTCACAAAGAAATATTCACTTTCAAATGTGCTTGTATTTTATAATTCTTTTCAGTTGGAATTTTTGGTACAAATTTGTTTCTTTCTCATGATGATTTTATCCCACAAATTGACTTAAACTTCTCTTCCAAGTATGCCTTTATCCTTTCTTCTTCACAAGCCACCTCTGCTATGCATTTTTCCATTATTTATTTCCCCATGTTCCTATTCTTCTTGAAGATTCTCCATAAAGGACTTCCTTGGTAATCTATTGTCAGCCATATTGATCACTCTTTTTTTGAACTTTGACTCCACTCTTTATTTCATATAATTGATTCTACAAAGAGCAGTTCGTCAGATGTCTTTGTCATTTTGAAGAGCCTTGTGATCAGTACCTTTTTCACCTTTCTCACATTGCTCCCACTAAGTGCCAGCATTGTACTTGCCCAGCCTTCACACTCATAAAGAACATATTTGACTAGAATCTTGAATACTAATAGGATTCTTATAGTATTCCAATCCCAAATTTTCACCTTCTAGAAGATGTTCAGTAAGGCATACTGTGTTAAAGACTGGCATTCTATACTTGGAGAACACATTATAAGAAAGCAAACTGTTGAACAAAGGGTTAGTGTGCAGTGCAGCCCCACTCAAACTTAGGGGGTGTTTTGACCCTTGAACTATGTACTGTGAATCCCGTCCACCACATTATTAGGGAAAGGACTATAAGAAAGAAAGAAAACTGTTAAAGAAAGGGTTAGTATGCAATGCAACCCCACTCAAACCTAGGGGTACCCTTAAGCTCTGTGCTGTGAATCCATCCACCACATTATAAGGAAAAGAATTATGACCATCCTAGGCCTCCCATAGGCGTCCCATGCTGTGTCCTAGCACAACATACTATATGTATAGCATATAAGATGATCATTGATTCGTTCCATTGGATCCTAAGGATCCTTAGGGGCTAGTTGGGCCATATAAGCCAATGTTATGGGTCAATAATGTCATTTTATATGTCCATCCATGTTATTAGATGACCATAAGAGATATATCTGGGTGTGTCAGCCATGATCTCTATAAAGAGATGATTTCTATGTCATTGTAAGACGGTGTTCACAATCATTTCACAATAAGTTTATTATATTTCATGAAATTTCAGGTGTAAGGCATGGTATACCTATTTTGAGTGGCAGAGTGTCCTCTATTTACCTTTCTAAAGTAGGCAGCGCGCAGCCCATCACTTTTGGAAGCAGTGTGCTTCCCTTTATGTTTTGTTACTTGTATCTTGCACATAATTGATGATATTTGGGCTATTTTATAAATATTAAAGCTATTTTATGTATATTTCATGATATTTCTGTTATTTTGGGTATATTCTTCTATAATCTCCATTTTGTGCCATTTGGAGCATAACAAGTGGTATCAGAGATGCAATTCTCAGACCTACACCTTTAAGGGCTACCTTTCAATCATGGAGTTATAACTTTTGATGGGAAGATCCAAGTTGAGTGGCATTTAATTTCTTGGAAAGAAGTTGCTATTAGTATTTGTAGTTTAACTTTCAGTGACTTTGGCATAGAAATCTCAGTGATCTTGTATCTACAATTTAGGGTTCAAACTTCAAATCTAGTCATGAAGAATTGCCAAAAATAATATGTTGCAGTAAATTGTGCATATTTTTTAATTTCCAAATATAAATTCAATGTGACCTGATTCATCTCAAAGAAGAATATATTCAAATTTCACAACATTTGGTGCAAAAATAAAGGAGTTACAATCCATACAACTTCGCTCTCTGAGAAATGGCTAAAAATAGCAGGGTTTGGTGAATTGTATCGGATGCATTAAAGAGAATACGGTTCAGACTATTATGGGTTGTAATTTCATGGAAACTGGAACAGAAATAATGAAGATAGTGTTTGTACAAGGTTGGCCTTGGACCAGTCTCTGCAAAAGAGTAAAAAATAATAGTCAACTTAATTGGGTATAACTTTTGATTGGTATAAGAAAATCAGGTGATTCAAAAGACATTTGGAAGAGGAAATAGAGGAGAATATTTTTATAAAATGCAGGACCAATTTGGCTAGTCCTCGTAAATATATTTGATTTGCAAGTTGGGGATTCTGAAAAAAAACCCAAATTTGCTAAGTATTTGAACTACTGTCCTGGAATCTTCTTAACTTTTAGTATGAAACTCAGACTGAGGTCAGATTTGAGGTGTTTTGATATTCTAACATTATCTTCTCACAAACATATGGTTATTCCAACCTTTTATGGTAATGAAGAAGGAATCGATCCAAGAGAATAGTTGGTTGAGTATTTTTAAGGAAAAGTGTGATGAAGGGCATAGAATACAGTATTACCATCATAATGAGGTAGGGAAATGGTAGAATAAACAAGATAACAACAGAAGAGTAAAATTCACTTTGGAAGAATTGGAAAGGTTTTTTCTCAAATAGATGGATAAAGGAAACAAAAGTGGAAGAAATGGAATCCATTTGTGTTGAACATGAGGGAAATATACAAAGAATCGAAGATGAACTGAAGGAAGCAAAGGACAACTTGCAAAAAAAGATGATGAAGTCGAAGTTGAAGGCCCTTCATTAAGTGCTCCTTAAGGAGGTTAAGAGCATAAGAAAAGGAAAGGTGAGTACATTAAAAAACAATAGGGATGAGTCAAAGGAAAAACCTATAAGGATAGCCAAAGTAAACAAGTTGCATAAGCATAATCAAACCCTTCGTAACAAAGTTAAGAGTGTAAGAAGGTATCTACATGAGACATAATCAAAGGTCATAGATAAAGAGATGACCAAGAGAGTTGAAGAGAAGCTATGTAAAATTAAAGAAGAAGCCTCATATAGAGATGAAATCAAATTATAAATGCTAAGAAGAATGAAAGAAATTGACGGATACTATCACACTTCAGCTTCAGAAGGAAAAGAAAGAGAAGACAAAAGGAGGTCATCAAAAACTACTTAAAGAAGATGAGCTTCAGCTTGAGGAGGTAAAAGCCAAACCAGGAGAAAATACTAGATGGTATTTGCTTGAAAGAAAGTACAATCAAATATCAAGCATAGAAGCTAGAACATTTATCGTACTAGAAAGGAAGACTGAAGATAAGATTGTGGATAGAGAAGCAAAACCAGCAAAGGTGGAACTATATCAACATCCTCATTACCATGAAAGCTTGCAAAGAAGACAAAAATGAACATCCACATCCTCACTTCTGGGGAAGTAGATGGAAGACCCAACAACATCCATGGAATCAAAAAAGTAACAATTGCTTGACAAGATATTATCAAAGACCCGTAACTACAACAAGTTGGCAAAAGTATGACAATGCATGGAATCAAAGAAACATCAACCATCCAGCATTAGACTAGCAAGGATCAACACCAATAAGATTCATATGGATGGATGGATTATAAATCATGTAAACAAATGAGCACAAATCTAAGAAAATCATACTACTTGGTATCCTCTAACGCTTCAAGAGAAAAGCTCTAAAGGAGGAAAGGAATAATGTGTCCTCTAATAATGCTTCGAGGACAAAGCTCCTAAGGAGGGAGGGAATAGTGTTTCCTTACCACAACATAATACATTGTATAACATATAAGATGACCCTTCCATTGGGTCATATGTGCCCATAGGAGCTAGTTAGCCCATCTAAGTCAATGTATCGGGTCATTATAGTCATTTTAATGTGGTCAACCATGTTTTTATATGGGTTTTCAACCATAATGCATTGTATAGCTATTTTGAATTGTAGAGAGCACCTGTTTACCTTTCTAAGGAAAGCAATGTACAACCCATCACTTTCAGAAGTGGTATGTTTTTCGTTCTGTTTTATATTGTCCGCATAACTGATTATATTTGGATGCCTTTATGAATGTTGAAGCTATTCTATGCATATTTCATGATATTTTCTATTGTTTTGGGTATATTCTTTTGTAATCTCAATTTTTGTGCCATTTGGAGCACAATAGATGGTAGCAAAGCCATAACATCCCCATAATTATGGTTAATGGCACTATCAATCATCACTACACCATAGTTGGCAATAGCTCATTGGTGTCACCCCATAGTGCACACCAATGAGTTGTGACTCATGACTCGTGAGTTAGTATTTACTCATTGGACTATAGTTTGATGATTTTTAGACTTTGGAGGCCATTTAGAGACCCATTGTTTTTGTATCATGTCCCAATATATCAATTACTTTTTTAGAACTTTAATTTTGTGTATCTAGGAATTTATAACTTATGTATCTCCAGTGATTTCTCCTTTATAATTAAATTGATACAAATAAATGTATTTTTTAGAATAACTTTTGAGTATTTTATGTATTTTTTTTATTTTCGGAGTTCACTCCAAGTCAAAGGCCAAATTCCAAGTCAAAGGCCGAGTTTTGAGTCGTCTCCAAGTCGAAGGCCTCACCAATTCCTATTTGATTCCAAGTCAGACTACTTTGGATCAAATCCCCATTCTGAAGGGTGACCAATGTCTCCTGTATGGCCCATACTACCACAAATACTTTGTGAGCCTACAACAAAGAATGCTAGAATAGAAAGACAAATGGAAATCATGCAGAAATGAGGCAGTTGACCTCTAGTTATAGTGATCTGGGAACCTAAACTCAATTGGACTCCAAAATAGACCTAAGGTATGCATAACAAACCCTTTGGGAGTTGTAACAAACTGCCAAAAGTTAAAACAAAATTTAACAAGCCAAAATAGGCTCAATGTGCCTGAAGTTGGGATGGCTTGCTTTATGTGACAATGTGTCTCTTCAATAGTGGTACTTATTGCTGTATTTGAATTGAACTACTTTGAAATCTTGTTAAGGACTGGCTGAAAAGAAAAAAATGCCAAATTAACTATTATTCGGGGTTTTGTTTGCAAGGGTTTTATAGCAAATGTTGCCTTACAAATTGCAAGAAGTTCAACAGGAGTGTGGACTAGCAGCAAGCAGCAAGGTGATCAGAGTTGTATTAACATGGAGACCCAGGTTCAAAACCCCCCAAGTGGGTGCGGATGAGGCAGGTGCAAGTCCTGGGTGACTTTGAAGGCATAGATGCGCCCCTCATAGCGTCGCAGGTTAGCCAAAGAGATTCTCTAAGACATATTTCTCAAGCAAAAGAAAAGTTCAACAAATAGAAAGAATAAACCAATACTTATGTGCTAAACTCAAAGTTTACACAAATTGACAAAGCTACCCCAAAGTCAAGAATAGTAGAATGCAAAGACAATTGAAAATCATGCTTATATGACACAAAGGACTTTTATTTATTGGGATCTCAGCACCTACACTAAAAAGGAATTGACCGAGATTGTGCATCACTGATCCTGTCTGACTTGACGTCCTCAGAATAGATAGAGCTTGCCTGAAGTCGAGGCAGCATGTCTCATGTGCACACACGCCACTCTATGAGTGACCAGAGGCATTTGAAGAATAATTTTTTTAACTTATCATTGATTTGACATCTGTGTTGCTTGGACTTCACTAAAGTTGACCTTCTGATTGGGCTTGTAACTGATTTATTTAGGACTTAGTTAAAACTATTCAGACCAAACACAACAGCCTTCGAGATTGAACCTTGGAGTTGGACCTTTCTAAAATCTCTTCCCCCTGTGAAACGAGCAATTATTGTATCTATCAGAAATAATGAAAGTTGACTAATAACTAGTAGGAAGTTCAACAAATAGAAAGAATAAATCAATCCTTGGGTGCTAAAAAAAATGGCAAAGATGTGCTATATAATTTTGAACCGCTATAGTCAACAAAGATACAAGATGCCATTTAATCATGAAATTCAGCAAGCCATTGTACCAGACACTTATGATAGAGATCAATTTTACATCGTTCTGTTGAGTGGGACTTTTGGTGAGGCTGTGTCTTTAAATTATTGTTGCAATTATAACTTTTTTGCAATTAATGTAAAGGTCAGGTGAGGTGGACCTCAAGCTTGCCTTATCTATGGAATCGTGCTGTCCATGGTTTCAATTTGCACATAAAACCTCAGTTCTGTTTGCGAGAGGCAAGATACATTACAATCCAGTGTCCAAGACTTAATCAAATTGGCTTCCCTGTGTGAAAAGATAGTAGAATTCCTACTCTCTTCTCCTGAGCTTGATCCCTACAGAGTAGAATGCTTGAATGTACTTTACATGCAACATAGCCCTCCATGTCATACCATGTCACCTGAGATATTTTGAAATAGCTTTCTTGTGATGAAAGAACATAAATCAGGAGCAGATTATGTAAATTCTTGGAGTATCGTAGGAGGAATAAATTGTGCATATTTTACTTGGAGGAAGTTTAAGGACAAGCATTGTACAATAGTTGTAAAGCTTGATCAGAAATAATGTTTTATCCATTAAAATCTTCTTATTGGACATGGATATGCAGACAAATGGAGAAGTTGTTCACAATTCAAACAGCCTACTACATGCCCCAGGTCCATTGTTGGTGGTAGCTGACACCATGGCTGCCATTAAGATAATGTACACTGAATTATCATGGGACTCTATAGTATCCAGGTATCAGAACTGCTAGTATGCGGTTCAAGTGAATAATAAACATCAACTTAGAGAAAACATCTGACTGTAAAACAATTACTGAGTTTATCAGATACCACTCTATTAAACTAGCATAATATATTGCAAAAAGGTCAAGCTGTATGCAATTTGCGCATAAATGAACACAAAGATTGTCAGATTTTCTAGTTGTGCAGCTCTGCATGACAATTATTTGGGTTGTTGTCAGGAAAATGGACAACTCTCATGAAGGAACTTATATCCAGAAGGTTTCTTTGCCAAAAAACATAATCCGGATTCAAATGTTGATGGCCCTTCATCCCAAAACATTTTTGGATGTTGAACAGGATGGTTACAAGTAGTTGCGGTGTGACTAGTTGTTATGTACCTAGCAATGGGGAATTGTGACCCTAAACATCTTGTGGTACCAATAAAATCTTGCTTGCTCTTCTCCGAAAAAAAAATTGGGTACTTTGCTGTGTACTGATGTATCATATATGTCAGCTAAAAGTTTGGAAGTCCTTAATTAGTTCACAAAACAGAAGCATCTTATGCCCTTGTTTAATAAAGATTCCTAATATTTTAGAATAACATATAGATTTGACTATTTCTCATTTACAACTAGAATCTTAAGTTCTAGAACTTACCATAAATTGCCCAGATAGCCCTTCGCCGCTCTGGTGTCATAAGTAATGTTCCTGAAAAAAAATAGACAGCAAATGGATTATTCTCCTAAAATCAAGTTGAGCTGCCTGGAACTATCACAGAGCAATAAAGTCTCTTGGTAATACCAACTGAAATTTTAACCTTTCTAATCCACCATATTTAATTTCTTTTGTTCTATTTTTCCTACTCTCAAATTGCCCCCAACATAGAATAGGCTCTTAACAAAATGGGCACTGTTGCAATATCAGAAACCTTTAACATATATTTATACCTATGTAGTTCTTTCTGCTTTTGTTCTAGGAGATGCCTTTTGCACTCCCACGTTGTACTTTTCTTTACTGGATGTACTATTGCAGTCCTCTTCACCTACCTTTGTGATCATTTGTTGGACATTAATAAAATTATCTTATCTTATCTTTTATATCTTATCATGACTATATATTGTTATATATGAATAAATGAATCAAATATTGAAATTTCATTCATTTTTTCACTTTGCTTGCTCTTTGCAGTGTTGCAATCAATTATTTCCTCCTACACTGAGTCAAATATTTGATTTTTTTTCTACAGACTCCGTTATTTGGTCCATGCAGGTGGAAAGAAAGAAAGAAGAAAATTATATTGATGTCCACAAGTGACCAAAATAGGCCAATAGAACTAGAAAGTACAACAAGTCATAAGCCAATTGTGTGAGTACCGAATGCAACTCTTAGGCACGAAAATAAGTACAAATAAAGATAAAGAGTACAAGGGGGTAAACAAAAGAGATAAAATGTAGGAAATAAATAGAAAAAAGTACTGCTCTATGTAAGAAGCTAACCAATACACTTAGCACTACACCAGACCCAGCAGAGGAGCTAGCATCATCGTTATCAACCATTGTGAAGGTACCAATACAAAGCCTAAGAATGTCCTTTGAGGAATGGCCCAGAGTGAGTGGACAATGCTAGATAATCCTAGGGAGAAGCTGGGTGCTACCTACTTGAACTCTCTTAACATTTAAGGCTGATGAGAGTAACCTAGTGATGGACATTTCATTGCTCGGCCTAGACAGGGAAACAAACTCACATCATAGTTGAGCACTAGAATAGGTATGTCTCTGAGATCTCGCGACAAATGTGAACAATTTCTTGATAGAACTAATGAGGGGACGCTATCTCACCGACCCATTGCTCTCTATGTCCATGGTTGGAGTATCTACAAGGCGTTTGATGCCTCCAATTGCCAAAATAGGTTGGAAGAAAGAACTAATCCACCTAGTGGCACTGGCCCTCAATAAATCTTGTAGGCCCTGTCATCTGGGAGTAATTTCCTTTTGGAGATACAAAGCCAAACACCTTTGGTTCAAGTAATGGAAAAATGTAGCAAGAGACCCTCCTAAATATCTATATAAACAATGAAGTCTAACCAGATATCATACAATATGGGACATCAAAAAATAAAATGTGCTTCTATCTTGACCTCCTAAAAAGGGAAAAGTTGGCATATCATGTCCATTCGTAAGATGTGGTGATCAAACTAAACATTCAACTAGTGACAACAAACCCTTTAACTGACTAAGCAGAATCTGGAGGCCATGTGGCCAATGTTGCAGAAGGTAATCGAGACAAACAATGAGGCTTCCCTTCAACTGTAATAAATGCTCAGAGTAAAAGTCCATCTTGGGGAGAATGGCTATAGGAACCTATGTCCTTACAATTGGGCTCAGTCTAGTGATACATTGGAGTGATTGTCATGCCAAAGACCAAGGTTATATTCCCTGTTGCTCAAAAGTAAACTAGTTTAACCCGATGGGTTAGCTCTCAACCTCGATAACTCCCTTTAGGGAGTTTTACAACAAAATATTTTACTAAGCAACAACCAATGTGGACCTTCAAAGCCATGGTGGGATTAAGCAGGCTGTGTGAACCTCCCAAGCCACATTGAGAACGTGAGTGCCTACTAAGCAGGGAGTTATGTTTCAGACAGCTCAAATAATTAAAACAAAACTCTACTATAACATGTAGTTGGAAACTTAAAAACAGGTACACACTCCATCCAACAATGCAAAGGTGCTCAAACATGTCCTATAGCAAACTTGGAAATTAATTTTGGATGATATTGCTTGGGACAAGACATCTCGATCATATCATTAGGACCAAGCTTCTCGATCACAGTGATGACAATTGCAAGAGAGAAGATGCAAAGCAACAAGCTTAAAAGAAGAGAATGATAGTGTTCATGTGTTTTGTATATCTTGATCTACAATCCAAGGATAGGAAGCATGTTGATGAAAATGAAGAAAAAATACTTGATAGATCTTGAATTTGAAGATAGGTTCCTCGTTCCAAGATCTTGACCATGAAAGGTTAAGCATAGCTATGAGCCAAGTCAATTGTATCGAACTTAAAGCAATAGTCTCTACTATGTCTACCTTAGGAATAAAGGATCCCTCATGTACTTATAGAGTAACAAGATCCAACATAGGAATAGTTGTTGAGGTTCAGTTGCAACCACCAAAAGTATTATTGTAAATTATTGCAACATTATCCTAGCCAAGATGAGTCAACACCCATATAGGTAAGTCTTGCATTTTCTTCAAGAAAAAAGGCATGTAGAGGCAAACCAATGGGCATTTATTGTTCATCCCCCTTAGGCAAAAGGTGATTTGAATAGAACCCTTGGCCATGGGTGACCCAAAAAGCTATGAGAAAAATTGTGAGTGGGTGAATAACGATAATTGAGAATTTGTAAACAATTGATTCAAACCTCCAAAGGCACAGGGAGAACATGGATGCCTAACTGAGAGTTACAATTGAACCCCTGAGCTTTTCTAGGGAAAAATAAAAATCAACAAGTGAACAAACTCTCAACCAACTAAGAGGAATTTGGAGGCCATGTGACCAATGTCACCAAAGGTAGAAGGGATGAACAATGAGTTTGCACGTCAATTGTTAGAAATGCTCAAAGCAAAAGTCCATCTTGGGGCCAATGGCTATAGGAAACTATGTCCTTCCAATTGGGCTTGGTCCAGTGATAAGTCCAACTCAACATGCAGCTAGTGAAAACAAACCCTCATCGACTAGGGGGAATATGAAGGCCGTGTGACCAATCTTGCAGAGGGTAGCTAGGATGAACAACGAGGTTGCTCCTCAACTGTAAGAAATGCTCAAAGTAGAAGCATCTTGGGGCCAATAGCTATAGGAAGCTATGTCCTTCCAATTGAGCTTGGTCTAGTGATACATGGGAGCAATTGCCATGCCATAGACCAAGGTTCTATCCCTAAAGGCTCAAAAGCAACTAAGTTTAACTTGATGGTTTAGCTCTCAACCTCAACAACTCGCTTCAAGGGGTTTTAAGAGAATGTTTTACTAAGCGATCAATGTAGACCTTCTAAGCCATGGTGAGTGAACCACCCAAGCCATAGTAAGAATGTTAGTGCCTAATAAGCAAGGAGTTATGATTCAACCCTGAATTTCGACAGCTTAAAAAATTAAAACGAGACTCTACTATAACATGCATTTAGCAATTCAAAAAAAAGTAGACACTCCATCCAACAATGCAAAGGTGCTCAAACATGCCCTATACCAAACTTCTAAATGAATTTCAGATCATATAACTTGGGACAAGATATCTCAATCATATCATTTGAACCGAGCTTATCGATCACAACCCCGAGAATTGCAAGAGAAAAGATGCAAAGCAACAAGCTTAAACAAAGAGAATGATAGCATTCATGTGCTTTGTATATTTTGATCTACAATTAAAGAATAGGAAGCATGTTGATGGGAAAGAAGAAAAAAGACTTGATAGATCTTGAATTCGAAGATAGGTTCCTCATTCCAAGATCTTGACCATGAAAGAATAAGCATATAAAGGAGCCAAGTCAATTCTCTTGAACTTAATGCAATAGTCCCTACTATGCCTATATCAGGAAGAAAGGATCCCTCGTGTACTTAGAGAATAACGAGGTCCAACATGGGTATAGCTGTCAATGTTCGGTTGCAACCACCTAAAGGATGATTGTAAGCTAGTGCAACACTATCCTAGCAAAGATGAGTCCACGCCCATGTAGATAAGTCTTGCATTCTCTTCAAGATAAAAAGGCATGTAGAAGCAAACCAATGGGCATTTATTGTTAAATCCCCTTAGGGAGAAGGTGATTTGGATCATGCCCCTGAACATGGGTGACCCAAAATGACCCAAAAAGCTATGAGCAAAATCGTGAGTGGGTGAATAACGACAATCGAAAATTTGTAAGGAGTCGGTGCAAACGCCCCAAGCCACTGTGAGAACATGGGTGCCTAATAAGCTCGGAGTTACTTTTGAACCCCCAGCTATGCCAGGTCAAAATCGAAATCAAAATCATACTATGCTTGCTCATGAAGAATGGATCCCTTATTTGCTTCTTAAAGTATAGTTGGTGAGGTGGGGATCAGGGCGGCGGTCATCCATGAACTCTTCGTTCAACAGTGCATTGAACATGGACCCTGGCCCAAACCCATCTAAACCCGGGTCTGACAGACACCTCCAGGCCTTTTTTGAAAAATACTTCTTATATTAATCAGAAATCAATATGTACAAGTTGCCAAGCTCGTGGATGCATATTATGAGGTGACACAAACGGCCAATGTATCCAATATTAGAACTTCGAAATATGCAATCCCGAACATGGGTAATTTCCTAGCCAACATGGGCATCCCTGACGCTTCTAGGCATAGTAAAAGTCTTTTACAATGGATTCCCTCGTTCAAAATAAACAAATCCTATCATATAGAAGGACAAGAAAAAGTACCCAAGTAAAAGGTTTTCGCATATTCCGCACAGACTTCACCACAACGTTCATAGGCATCCTCAAGCAGCTGCAAGGTCCCAGGAGGAACTAAATCTGGTTTCACATCTAGCAACCCATTATCACCAACCTTTGCTTCTCTGTTCACCATGGCAGCCTGCTTCAGCACAACTTCATAGACCTTCTGCTCTGATGATAACAATGGTTTCCCTGAACCACCATCTGTTCTTACACTACACAGTTCTTGAAATCCATTAAATCCACTGACTTTCTCGGATGTGGGGTTTGAACTGGATACCTCCAAGGCAGCTTTAGCAAAAAATCTTGCACTGGGTCTTCTTGCTAAACTGAATTTTCTGTTTATGTTTGTTCCTGCAAGCCTGGATGCCAAGTGCCCACCATGGTTATGAAGCTCACAGAAGCTCAAGTCCTTCGCACTGGCTGCCACCCAGACCAATGCAACTGGCATTTTTCAAGACTTCGACTTCAAAATTCTGTAAAACACAGCAAACACAATGTTGCCTTGTAATTATGTATAGTTAAGGATCGACCCACATAAAGTTGCTTCAGCCCACATCTAAATACTTAGGCTCTGACACACAGTACATGAATTCAAAAAGAGAAGAATGATGTAAGGCCTCCCAATCTTCCTCCAATTGCCTGCGGGTGGCACACTTTATATACTATTTTCGCATGTACACTGAATGCAGACTTGGTTTTCCACTGTGTGGAGAATTCCACACCATTCGAGCGTCCCCGCTACGTTCCAAAAACAGAGTCTCGACCTCTTTCAACCACTGAATGAGGAGATCACTTTTTATCCAAATATCTTCCACAGGCAATCAAATTGTTAAGTCAGATTCCACATTGTTTAACATGATCCAAAACGTCATGCTCCCTGTTCTCACCTTCATGCACTGTTTCACTCACTTTATTTATTCAATTTTTTGGTTGAGCTCGAACCCTTCTAATTTTTTTCGTTAGGCACCCACGTTCTCCTTTTACTTTAGACGGACTTTTGTTTCTATTTTGGACGTTGTCATAATCAACTGAATCAATCATAATTAATTTTTATTAAAAAAGATTCAATCATGTATTCATAACTAACTCTGCGTAAGTAAATAATATTTTATATTATAATCAATTTAAATAATTATATATTATAAAGATAATAAATAAATATTTAATGGTGAAGAGTCGCTAGATTTTTCAATGTTGGGTAAGATTCAATTCCCATAAGGACTTAACTTGAAGCTATGGAGGCACCTTGAAGTAGTGGTGGAACCTTTAGTTGCACCCAAAGATATTATATTAAATGATATTGTGACTAGTGCACACATAAGTGGATCAAATCCCACCCCCATGTCCTTCAATTTAAAAAATAAGTCAATTTTTGCTACCTCAGACGGTTAAGGTGTGGATTTTGTTTGCTAGGCAACCTGAGTTCAATACCCTTACAGTGTGTTTAGTGGGGAGGAGACACACAAATATCCAGCCATGTTAAGGGTTGGTGCAGCCCAGGTTGAATGTGGTTTCTTAATCAACAATTAAAACTTGGATGTGGTTTATTATGATAAGATTTTTAAGATTTATTTATTGTCACAAAAATGTGTAAAGTAAAATTAAGGTGCACTTCGCATTAGTCAAGACATGCTTACATGTCAAGTTATATAAAGGTATAGTAGACAACTAGAAATGAAAGTCTTTTCTAGGATTTTTAAATAGATGGCAACTAGAAATGAAAGTCCTTTCTAAAAAATTTGGATGGATGGAAACTAGAAATGAAAATCTTTTCGAGATTTTTGGATAGATGACAAATCAAATTTGAATTATAACTCAAAAGACCCGACCAAAATGAATTTTGAAATYACTTGAAACTTTACATTAAACATTTTATTAATCAAACTAATCCTTAAAACTGAATAACAAACAACTTACCAAATATATTTTAAAGAAAATAAATGTAACTTTCTTTTACATTAAAATGAAAAAATTAACACCACACAAACATCAATTCATCTAACAAATACTTCTATAAACCTCAAACTTTACATTAAACATTTTATTAATCAAACTAATCCTTAAAACTGAATAACAAACAACTTACCAAATATATTTTAAAGAAAATAAATGTAACTTTCTTTTACATTAAAATGAAAAAATTAACACCACACAAACATCAATTCATCTAACAAATACTTCTATAAACCTCAACTTCATTAATACCCATTAATAAAAAAAATCCATTAATACTAATTAATAAAATTAGTATTAATACATGTACTCACAATTATCATATACAATGCAAACCAAAAATTCAATTTCCAATCATGTTAATCAAAAATATCATATATTCAATTTCCAATCATGTTAATCACAAATATCGTATACAATGAAAACCAAAAATTCAATTTCCAACCATGTTGATTATAATTAGACTATGATTATTACAATAGCACAAACATTCATGAGAGTGAATATGTCACCTTTTTTGTATTCAATTTCCAACCATGTTAATAAACTAATTGGAGTATGGCCATTAGTGGAATGGAGCACAAATAATCATGAAAGAAATATGCCGCCCTTTTGTTTATACATTTGTGGATGTGGGATATTTTGGAAAAGTGGAGTTTTTTAATATTTTATCTTTTTCATATGTTTTTTTTTTTCATTGGTCCATACCTTTAATGATAACCTTATCTTTTACAATGGGAGAGATAAGACTTATCCTTTCTAAAATGGATGTACTAATGGGGTTCTGTAATTTACAATTATTTCCTTGCAACCCCCCATTGGGATTGTGGCAGGTGTCAAGAATGGACATTGGAGTAAAAACTACCATGGAATTTGCTTTTTTTTTTCAATAATAAGAACAATAATACTATGGGAAACCAACATTATTGTACTTTCCTTAGGGTGGATAATGTTAAATTATTATTATAATAGTAATTTCCCTATATGTACATAATGAACTTTTTTTTTTATGGTTGATTATGTAATTAAAAAGTAATTCAAGTATATAAGTAGGGAATGAGAGTGTAGTTGGTGGTGTATTGTTTCTCAGTTAAAAGTTAGGTGTTTGTTAAACGTTTTATTTTTTGGGTTTTTTGGTTGGAATTCGACGATGTAAATTTAGACAAAATCTCTATTTTATATTATTTAAATTGCATTTTTGAATGTATAGTTGGATTCAGTATGCTGAAAAACCCATGGGGTACTTGGATTATACAAATTTAGCCACTCAAATCTGCAGATCCAACCATTTCTCACCGGATTTCGGGCAAAATCAAATGGAAAAAATCGTCGGAAAACTTCCAAAAGGTAGAATGTTTAGACTACTACAAAAAGTTATGTGCAGGATCTTGACATTTGGTTTTGTTTGTTAATGTTGCATTGTTAAAATTTATGCGTTGAATATCTATGAAAATAGGTGTTGTCTAATTGTTCTACATTTTTGTCCTCTTCGTCGAAATCCAACAACATAAATCCGCATGAAATCACAACTTTTTGTTATTTAAATTGCATTTATGAATAAGAAATGAATTCAGCGTGTTGAAAAAACCATGGAGCACTCGGATTATATAGATTTAACCACTCAAATATGTAGATCCAGCAATATCTCACCAAATTTCAGGCAAATATCCCCGAGAAATATGCCTGAAAAAGGGCAAAAACGTAGCACATTTAGACTACGACGTGAAAATATATTATAGGTAGATAAAAATTAGTTGTTTAAAATAATTTGTTGGTGGTTTGTAAGGAGGTAAATTTTTATTTTTTGAAATGTTTTTGGGTTTTGAATTGTTAACCTATTTTCTTATGTTTAAAGAAGACGAACTCTTCACCAATTAAATGCAATTTTAAACTAAATACTCCAAAATTAAAAGTTGTTTCAGCCAGAAGGTCGTCAACCAATCTTGTTATCGCTCAAGGTGAATCGATCATTGAGGTGAAACACTTGGTCTCTTCAATAAGGCAGATAACGACAGAAATTAAGAACTCGCTTACAATATGATGATGGAGGCACTTTATTGAGTGTGATACATGGGCGCCCTGAGGTGGTTTACATATTCATCTCAAGTTGAATATAATCCCTGTTATGTATGAGATACATAATGATAAGGTCAACCCAGAATAAGAAAATTAATTGGTTACTTCTTTTCTCGTCTAATATCTTTAAAAAAGACAATATCCCTTATAGTCATTGTCAAAATTACTTCGAGTTAAGTCATATGTTTTATAATCATATGTAACCTAATCCCATACATAAAACCAAATATTACTCTGTATGACAATTTAACTTCTTATTAAAATACAATTTTTCATAAAACATAAATTTATTTTAAAAAATAAAATAAAGAACTCTTATATAATGGAATGAAACTTTATGAACAAATTCTTTTTTTAATTATTATCATGGTTGACAAGTCCCTAGCGTATCATTTATCAAGTGATCGAAAACATATTTCACATTTTCAAATAATAATTTAATAATTAATATTTAAGTTTGTGAAATATGCTAGGAGATCTTCTATCTACAAGAGCATAATTATTTTAATTGAGAAGAATTATTTTAATAATTTCATTAAAAGTGCACTTTATAACTTTTCACTAGTGCTTTTTATAACTTTTTATTAAAGGTTTGATGGGTTATTATAATAATAATAATAATCTATTTTTAAGGTTACGGCTAAGCCAGAGACCAAATTGGTGTATGAGACCTTCTCCACCCAGCGATTTTATTGGTAAAGTCTACGAAGGTATACATACCCTACCCCCCTCTAGATTTGAACTTGTGACCTCTTAAGAGGAAACACATGTTCTTAACCATTAGGCCCACTCAAATATACTGCCGGAGTATATATCATTCATTCATGAGTTGACCATATATTACTTTATTTCGACTGAAAAAAAAATTGTAAACAACCTAATCTTAAACATAAGAAATAAATATTTTTACTTTTTAATATATAAAATAATATATTTTTCTAATTTTTGATTGGTTGATGTGTTTAGACTCTTATTAGACTCTTTATGTTGTTCAATAATTTTTTTGAGTTGTTTGTGCCTCAACCTTCTACCACCACTGACATTGTTTTTGCCTCGGCCTTTCTGACTCCTCTTTTTTCTGAATTAATATGGCAAATTCCCAAATCCTTATGCACGGCTGGTGGCTTCATTGTTTGCACAACATTTTACGCATGCAACCAAGGAATATAAAGTATTCATTCCATGTTATACTTAGGTGACACGTAACCAACAACTATGATTAGTTAATCAAATTTCTGCGTCGTCATAAGGTTAGTTTTTATTAAGTCTTCTCCTTGGATTTAAGATGGCAATTTCCCAATCCTTTCCCACAACTAGTGGCTTCATTGATTGCACAGAAAATTTGAAGCTTGTAGCCAAAGAATCTAATTGTTTCTTCATGTTGCTACAAGTAACTAACATATAGGTGTAGTTCAATATTTAGGTTAGGTTTTCCAAATGTCTGTAAACAAGATTTTGATTTGAAAAAAAAAAAAAATTCAATGAGCAAATCTAGAGCTCAATTATTCTTTTTTTTTCTAAGTGAAAATTTCACATTATATTTATAATAATATAATATGTTTACAAAATCAGTACATCAAGAGCAAAGACGACTCTTTTATGGGCAAACCCATATATAGGAGACGCTCATACATTCAAAGAAAAATCCAAAACCTTTCATAGATGTCCTCTTCGGCATAGCTACCATTAGACTAATATCAAGGGAAAAAAAACTCCCTATCAAAGAGGGAAAAGAAAACAACTTCAACCCATAATATCTAAGAGATCTAAAGAGGATTCATTGATGATCAATACATATTTAAAAAGAGTGTAGGGCCCTCATGGCCTCCTTCCCATTGATTGTAGACAATTCTCCCTCAACATATATAAAGAGCCTTTTTGGAAAGACAGTCGACTTCTTTGTTTTCTTCCCTATATATGTGCGTAAAGGAGATAGATTTGAATAGAGGGAGGAGTTCATAAATTTTGTCCTTCCAACCATCTAATGTTGCCACCTTTAGCAAGCCTTTCCGATTGAGTCAATCAATGACTATCTTTGAATCCCCCAAAACATGCAAGTCATAAACTATAAGCCTTGAAGCAAGTGTCAAAGTAGCCCAAGCTCCCATGAGCTCTGCCCTGGAATTTGTACCACTTCCACAGTTTAATGTCCATCTGTACTCCTTATGATCATCTATCTTTAAGACTCCGCCTACACCACTAAGTTCGTCATTCTGTTCAGTAGCCCCATCAAACCAAGCAAGAGCTTTATCTACAGGAAGGATTGTAGTTGTAAGCCTAGGGGCGGAAACTTTATGAGTTTTCCCCAGATTTCCCAAAGCTCCTAGAGTAAGATATATTATTCTCATAATGGAGGGGGTCCCTGCCTCAAAGATAGAATTATTTCTATCCAACCAAATGTACCAGCATATATAAGCAGGGAGAGCTTGTAAATTAAAATTATGAGCTACCCAGTTTTGGAAACATCCATTCACTGATATGCCATTCCAACCATAAGTGAGATTTAGAGCATTTTTCAATTTCTCCCAAACTGATATAGTAAAAGAGCAATTAACAAAAATGTGTTTACCTAATTCCCTCTTATTTTTGCACAGATAGCATAATCGTGGCCCCTTCCAACCTCTTTTTTGCAAATTTTTCCAAGTTAAGATTTTGTTTTTAGCTAAGAGCTAAACAAAAAGCTTTATCTTCAATGGATAGTCCCATTTCCAGAGTTTCCTCCTCCAACCCCATGTTTTGAATCTCCATAATTTTTTTGATAGGGCATTGTAAACATTCTTGACAGATATTTGTCCCGACATATCACCAACTATCCAAATTATTTCATCCACCTTATCCACTAAAATGATGCCTGAATCGATCAAATTTTGCCTGTATCTATCCCATTCTGCAGCAAGTTCCTCCACCATACCCAACTCATCACTACCAATCCAAATTGAGCCTATCGAGCCCCTTGACAAATCCCAACTCACTTGATACAAGAGATGAATGTTTTTTTGGTTAAGACTGTTCACCAGCTCCTGTGATAAAAAAGAATCATGTCCCATTCCTAAGATTGCATCTTTCCCTAAAGAAATAGAGTGTCCCGAGCCCGACTTACAAGTCAATCATCGTAGTATAACTGGTAACGTATTCCAAATATTTTTTCAAGATTGGGACCCATATGAAGTAACCGAATATGTCGATCGCAACCATGTCAACACCGATCTATGAGGAATGTATTTGTCCTTGATCACCCTTTGCCAGATACCCGACTTCATTTAAACTTGCCATAAGGTGTTTGTCGCCAACTCTCTGTAGAAAACAAAGATGTTCTGTAGGCCCCAGACTCCATAGTGTTTTGGTTTTGTTATTGATTGCCAACTTCTTAAATGATAACTATGTTTAATTTTATTTCCTGACCAGAGGAAATAAATACTCAGCTTGATCCTCTGGAGAACCGAAATCGATATATGAGCTAGAGCCATCTAGTAGACTAGTTGGCTCTCTAAAACTGCTTTTATTAACACAAAGCGTCCACCCAGGGAGAGCCATCTATTACACTAGTGATTAATCTTGTTCTCGAACTTATCAAAAAGCCATTGCCAATCCTCCACTTTATAACTATCTGGCTTCAACAGATACCCCATATATTTGAAACCCACGGTAAGCTCTTTGCAGGAGTAAAGGAATAAGTCTTTTAAAGACTGGAGAGTTTTCGGAGAGACTCCGGAGTGTAAGAAAACAGACTTCTATACATTTATCACCAGTCCCGAAGCACAACAAAAAACAAGGAGGATATTTTGGATTTTCTCCCATTCTGCAATATAAGATCTTGACATTATAAGAATGTCATCGACAAACAGTAGATGAAGAACCTTTATCAATCTGGAAACCTTTATCCCCGATAGAGTACCTTCAGCTTGAGCTTTATTTAAAGAAAGGCTAAGACCTTCCATAACCAGAATGAAAAGAAGGGGCGACAGCAGACATCCTTGTCTAAGTCCTCTGTTGCTCTAGAAAAAGTTGGTTGCCTCTCCATTTATCAAGATTGCATAAATTGTAGATGTTATGCAGGCCATAATCCAATTGGTTGTTGGTAGCTCGAAGCCACATTGTAGCATAATTAACCTTAGGAAATCCTAGTTGGTACAGTCATAGGCTTTTTTCAAATCAAGCTTCAGGATTATGGCTTGTAGTTCTTTATTTTTAATGATGTGTAAACATTCCTGTGCAGTATCGATAACATCTAGAATTTGTCTTCCTTTAAGAAAACCCAACTGCTCTTTTGAAAGTGATCTAAAGAAAATTGGCCCGATTCTCTTTGCAATAACTTTAGCAATGATCTTGTAACATAAGTTAGAGAGTGGAATTGGACGAAAATCACTGAAGGAAGAGGGACTATTAACTTTGGGAATCAATGCCATAAAAGTTAAATTGATCGATCTAATAACCTCCCCTCTGATTCTTGTTTCTTCAACCATTTCTAACAAATCCTGTCCAACCAACTCGAAAAATTTTAAGAAAAATTCTACAGTCCATCCATGCGGACCAGGGATTTTATCCTTAGCAAATCCCCTAAGAACCTCTAAGATTTCATCCTTCGTACATTCCTTTTATAGAGAATGTAATTCTTCCTCACTCACAAAGTTTGGAAACAACCTGACAGTGTTGATCCGATCTCCAAAGTTGTTTTGGTCTGTATCTCTAAAGAAAGAATTGAAGTACTTATTTTCTTCTTCCTTGATGGCATGTTGGCCTATGTAGATGCCCCCTGAATCATCCATTATCTCCCAAATGTATTTTTTATTCCGCCTATAGCTAGTGAAGCAGTGGAAAAACTTGGTATTCTTATCACCACATTTAATCCAAATCGCCTTGCTCTTTTGACGCCACCTTTCTTCCTCCACCAAAAGAAATTTCTTTCTCTCAGCCTCAAGATTCTACATAGACTGATCAGAGACATCAAAAATCAAACTCTGTGTCTTTTGAATATAATAGTTTGCAAGCACCTCTTCAATCTTAACCAATTCTAACTGATCCCGGAGGCGCTTCTCCTTAGACCACAATTTAACCCAAACTTTTAAAAGAGAGAGTTTCCCTACAAGTCTCCTTCGATCTCCAGTAAAATGAAGAAAATGTGGATCATTCCATACATCCTGAACCATCACAACAGAGGAATCATCACTAATCCAGATTGGGTTTAACTTGAACAGATACACAACCACTGGAATCCCATCACCTAACTGAAGAAAAACAAGAGCATGGTCAGACAAGTTGGGATATTCCACCCAAGTCCTATACCTCAAAGTAGAAGTGATGAGATCCTCTGCCACATAGATCCAATCAAGGCATTTTGCTATACTATGAGCACCAGACCTACCATTCTTCCACGTAGGAACTACCTCGGCATGGACAACATCCACTAAGCTGTTTTTTTCTAAAAAGTGATTTAAAAAAATCGTCCAAAGAGTCTACGAGAGTTGTTTTCCCCTAAACCTCCTCAATAGAAGTTGTGAAATTCATATCACCTACAATAATCAGATCCTTATGTGCTAACAAGCCTTTACCATCCACTGATTCCCAGAGAGATTTGTGGTCCTGACCGGGCCCATAAACATTCAGTAGAGATATTTTTTTGTTATCCATTAGAGTTGTTCCAACAAATGTAGGGTCCGACAAAACAGGACTTTCCTCAAAGATTAGCCTCGGATAATCCACTAGGTCTCATGCATCCTCTAGCGGAGTGACACTGTCACCTAGCATTTCATCAGTTGAATCTTCGTCAACCAAAGAGCCAAATATGTTTGGGCATTCCTTCCTCAAGTGACCGGTCCACCTGCAAATAGTGCAGCGAAAAGGTAGACCCAAATAGTCCAATCATTGTACAAACAGTAGACCCTGCCACTCAATCTCTAATGCTTCCATAATCCCCGCATGAACGTCTACTTCAACGAGCACCTTAGCCATTCTTTTATCCGATGACCACAAGGTTGTTTCACCTAATTTTATAAAAGGACCTATGGAGTTCCCAACCACCTCCAGTTCTTTTAAATTCCACAACTGTAATGGGAGACTCGGGAGGAGTACCCAGATATGTCGAAAACTAAAATATTTTGTCACTGGATTAAAACTTAAGCGTCACCTTTTCAACATCATGCTCCCTCTGTCGTAACTCCAGAACCTTTGTAGAACCAGTTCAGAATCCTCCAAACACTTGAAACCAAAACTCATCCACCCTCTCGGTAGCGAAAGCACCTCAGGGTAATAACCTAGCAATGGTTCCCAATTTCTAAGCATCCACTCCTCAAGTGGTAATAAACAACGAGATCTATAAGCCAGTCTCCCAACTAAGGCGCAGAGCACCAAGTTGAAGGATTCTTCTAAACCAATGTCCATTCCCAAGACCAACTTCCGCTTTGTCCTTTTAGGCCTCCACACCTTCACTGTGCACTTAACATGGCTTCTCTTTTCTTTTAGACCATCTCTTGCAAGAGATTCATAATTAAATGTTTGTGCTACCCCCGTAAACCCCTTCGTCGGCCCTCCTATCCCCTGAACCTTCTTTGCAGATCGAAAAACCCCAGAAATCCCTCTTGGAAAATCTGCACAGGCTTGAGGATTACTAGGCTTTGTTATGTTCACAGGCCGGTGAAATGGGAGAGGGTCGTCAAGTAGAGTAGGAGTTAAGTCTTTTGCATTAAACATAGCATTAAAAATCTCATCAGGGCGACGACTTGTGATTTTATTCCTGCTAATCGCATCAACCGAGGTGAATAACCCTGACCTCTCCCAGAGCTCCTCGTCAGTTTCACCCATGAGTGCACTGACTTCACAGTCCATTAGTGTAGCACCTGGAAACCCTTGAAGCCTCCACCTCCGTAAACAATTATGTCTAGCTGCAGTGTAGTCTCATCGAAATTAAGTCTTGAACTCAATTATTCTTGTACCTCGAAGGCACTACGATGGATATTGTTGTGATTTTGCAATAGTGCAAGAATATATATCAGATAGATCATAGTATAGAACTAGAATTTCAACTCTTGCAGGTATTATATATAAAACCATAATTAAAGCTACTTCCGACAATTCCAACCAAGAAAATCAAGCAATTAGATGTTCAATAAGTGTCTATGTCAGAGGTCAATTTAAGATTTCATTGTTGGGCGAGAAGACAGGCTCAACCAACTCTCATAACAATATTTTTTCTTGGTAAAATATTTTTATAGGTATAACCCCAACTAGTTCTCATTTGGTTAGTTGAAATGATAGTGTCCTTGAAGATATATTTTGCACTAGATTTTCATACTACAACTCTTAGAATGGGCGGAAAATCAAATGAATTTATTGATTCATTTCAGGGTGAGAAGATTATCCAGTGTTGCGGGAATGCATTGTTGTTACATGGGTTTTCTAACAATATTCTTCACTTGAATTTATAACTACAATCATATTAAACAAATTTCCTGCAGAAGACTGAGGATATCGATATATCATTGCTTCTTCTTCAACCGAATATGATTTTTCCCCTGTTGTGGATGAAACCTTCTCACGGTTATAGGCGCAACTTGATTTAGTCGAGGGTTATGTTCTTTCAAGTTTCTAAAGAAAAAGGATATATATATATATATATATATATATATATATAGAGAGAGAGAGAGAGAGAGAGAGAGAAAGAGAGAGAGAGAGAGAGAGGATTAATGTTAAATTCCAATGCCAAAATAAAAAGAATTATGAGAACAAAACTCGATATCATAAATTAATTTAAACACATTGTTTACCTTAATTACAAAGACAACAATGGATAGATATGGGAGTATTTAATAATTCAATTATAATTGATTTACATCGACATAATTCCAATGGTAGAGTAAAAAGAATCATGAAAGAAAAGCTTGATAGGGACTAATTTAGACTCATTGTTTACCTTAATTACAAACACAACAATATATAAAGTTCTGAGTATTTAATAATTCAATTAAAATTAATTTACAACACTATCTTCATATACAAATATGAATATGATTAATTCAAAATTCAATATTATAACATTTATTCATGTCATGTCATTTCATATGCAACAAATGCTGAAGATAATGTTTGAACTTTATAAGATTTATCTATGTCATTTGTTGGTAGAGTGTTACAACATTGTCATTTGTTTGTAGAGTTGATTGTTGTAGCCACTACAATGCACTTCAGATTATCACATTCATTTATAAATATATTGATGCAAATTAATTGATTCGAAATGTGTTGCTTACTACCACAATTATTGCATCATGACACATCTATTAACTGCGTACATTTATTATTTGGAGGCGGTATAAGCAACTTTGTTGCCCTTTTTGAAATAGTTCTTTAATTATATAAAAAAAAATGATGTTGATTTTATTATTATTTAAATAATAATATATTATTGGTATTATCATGACTACAATAATAATTATAATAAATTTAATTTACATATAAAATTATAGAATCATTTAATTTATAATGTACAATAAATTTAATTTCATATAAATCATTAATATATAATGTAAAATTACTTGAGTTGAATTATATTAAGCATGAGAATGTCATATAAAATAATGT
This sequence comes from Picea engelmannii, assembly GCA_009831015.1. Classification (NCBI taxonomy): domain Eukaryota; kingdom Viridiplantae; phylum Streptophyta; class Pinopsida; order Pinales; family Pinaceae; genus Picea; species Picea engelmannii. The sequence goes on along the minus strand of ML785645.1, from coordinate 1,662,345 downwards.
AAAATTACTTGAGTTGAATTATATTCAAGCATGATAATGTAGGTAATAATTTAATTTTAAATTTTTTAATGAATAAATATGTAAATTAAATATCAATTATACAAAGATTTAAAATACAATTATCCATTTATTAACCAAATATCAATTTGTTTATAATTTTAAATGGTGTATAAATAACATACTAAGTATATATTGAATAATTTATTTATTGTTTTTTCATTTTTTAAATTTAATGTATACAAATATAAAGAAGATAAAGAAATAGATAGAAGGAAACAATTTGTCGTGATTGTTGATTTTTTTCAATAATGTATTACTCATTTATTTGTGTTAGTATACTTTGCATTGTTTTGGCTTATGTTTATGACAAAAATGTGTGCACTAAGGTAGAACGATAATTTATAAGTGTGATAGAATTTAAAAAATATTTTTTTTGAAGTGCTTATTTTTTTTAAATGAATTTCTCTTTTTACAATGAAGTATATTCTCCACATTTAACATTAATGAGAAATCATTAACATCATTCGATTTGCTTGTTTTTGGCTGAATAGTCGTGAGTGTGGGGCTTATATTCCACCAAATTCACACTTTGCTCCAATTGTTGTTGTGTCTGCTAGTGCACACATCCACAAGCATTAGCACGAGCACTACACTTTCATCGACCTGATAATCAATTATTGACACAGGTCTCCTTTTTATTCAGTTCAATATGAAAAATAAAATATGAAGTACTCGCGCTTATAAAGCAATATTTCAATATGGTTAAAATTTTTACATAAGACATTTAAAAAAAAAAATATCATTACAAATGAGATTCCTTCTAAAATAAATAAAAGTATCTCATACACCAATTTAATATCTAACTATACTTAACTTTAAAATTAAATTATTATTATTATTATAATATAAATTATTTATTAAATGAAAATTTATACAAACATTAATTTACTAAACAACTAAAATTCCATCATTCATAATTAAATGAAAACTTACACAAACATCAACTCATTAAACGACCAACATTCCACCATTCGCTATATTTGACATTTAATTACTTTTAACTTATATGAGCACTTACATAAACATCAACTCATTCAACGACCACCATCCATCATTCTGTATAACCTGACATAAGAAATTAAATGTAACAACCATGTTACCATGACTAGAATAGAGATTTTCATATGCAATAAAAGCTAGAATTTCAATGTGAGTTTTCAACCCTCATGATGTTGTAATTAGAACATGGCTCTTAGTGAGAGCACAAAGAATCATGAGAAAAAATATACCACCTTTTTTACCCTTTTGCTTATAAAGATATTCCGATACCTTGGGGATGTGGGGCATACTAGAAAATCGATTTTTTATCTTCCTTCAGAAGGAAGTTTTATAAGGCTTTTCATTGGTCAAGGCATTGTGGGGATATTATAACCTTATCTCTTATAGTGGGAGAGTTCGGTACTGCAAGAATTTTGATAAGTCCTTTTAGTATAAAATTCATTGCATCCCATATAGGTGGACACGTGTTACACTGAGGACATAGGGACACGTGTTATACTGAGGACATAGGGACCTCATTTCCATGTGGCTTGCTTATTATGGTTAGTTATAACAATATGACTAACTGCATGGACCTTAGTCAAAAAGCATCATTGTACTCTCATTTCCATAGTGGATTGTGTTAAATTATTATTATTGTAAAATACTGTCACATCTTAAAATCGTGGACGGTGGTGCATTGTCTAATGTTTGTCTCTATCGATAGTAAAAAGTTGCAGACATGATCTAGACATTGGTGGAGTCAATGTGGCTTTTTTACATCCACGTGTTGATTATTTATGTGATTTTTAAATCCACGTGTCATTTATATTTGAGGGCAATTATTAACATGGAGCAATTTTTTTATTTTAATTTTATATAAAATAAAAACTTTTAAGATTATGATGTGAAACTTTATGTCCAATTTTATTTTAATTATCATCATGATGTATATAGGTAAGCCAAAATATATTTTGGGTTACTATATAATATTAATAAATTATTATTATTTAATAACGATGCTTTTAAGTTATGACAATATTTAGAAGATCTTCTTTTTGCAATAGCAGGCTCTAATTATTTTAATAGGCTGACTTTCATTTCATTTAATGTATTTAAACGGAATTGCACGAGTAGACAATAACTATGAGCTCATGTAATCGGTAATTTATTGTATGACAAAACATCGACTGAATTAGATAAAAATTTCATGCATTTATAAATTACAGAGTAGTATATTAATAGGATTAATAGTTAATTTTAACTATTTTTATTATTAAAATATATTTATGTAATGAAATATAAATAATATTAATATTAATATTAATAATAATTTATTTTTAAGATCACCACTAAACTAGATATCAAATTGATATATGTTGCATATTTTTTTTGAATGTTGAAAGTTTGGATTCAAGTGTTTAGAATGGGTTGTTATAATCCTAAATTGCACTATCCCTGCTTACCTGGCATCAGGCCTACTCATGCCTCTTCCTAGCCAAAGCCATGCTGAGTAATTCCTCAAAAAACCACTTAAAACAAGCAACCCGCGCCCTAACTGCTCATTGGGCGCGGGCATCCGCTTGCTGTTCTTATACTGCACGCGAGTATCCGCAGGCTAACCCAAAACAGCCCGCGGGTACCTAACAAAGCAAAAAATCAGGAAAGTTTCCGCCGGGACACGAGGCTTTTTGTCAGTTAACTGGAACTCCGAGCCATGCATGGCCGAGAGTTCGCCAAGAACCCTAGCTCCTTCTAGCCTATAAAAGGAGGGGTAGGGGTACTATTCAAAGCAGGAAAATCATAGCAAAGGAACTCTGCCAAATTGCCAAGCCAGTTTTGTCCCAACCCTTTAGCCTTGCCTCAAGCTTTAGGAGAAACTCAAGAAGCAGCAGTTGGAGGACAAAAAAGAAGAGGAAGAGCCCAGGATCAGGATC
>ML785645.1:1644636-1657192 GCA_009831015.1 Picea engelmannii | reverse complement strand
GGTTCATTCTTCCCTTGTGTGCATGTGAAAAAAGGGGTTTTAGATTCGGGTAGAAGGTTAAAAGTTAAGTCTTGAGGGTCATGATCTGCGTATGAGCTTAGAGCCCTAGCTTATTAGTCTGTAGGGTAGAATACCCAACAACATGGGTAAAATTCTCTCTCAAATTTATAAGAAGTGTTAAATTGGAAGCACCAATAATAATACAATAAAAAATATTTTAAAAAATAAAGTCAAAAAGTTTTTACAAAAATTTAAGTCAAATGCTAGACTTGCTTGGAAAGGAATTCCATTGTATTCTTGGTTTTATTTTGTCTCAACTGTGTATTATACTTCACAATTATGGCATACTTCAATTGTTTAGCACTAGAGATTGTATGGACTCACTAAACCCTCAAACGTTGATTAGGAACGAATCTAACATTGGAGAAAAGCTCCTAAAATGTTCTTAATTATCCAATGTCATACCTACTTATTTAGGAGTATTTTGTACTCTCTCCAAATCTCTCGAGAGCGAGGAAATGCCTAGTACGTGCTCTATAAACCTTGGGAGCAGTACCCGTGTAACTTTGCAATATAATTATCGATCTGTTAATATGTATACAAATTTTATTAAGAAAATATAAAGTAATTTGTTTACAATGTATTTACATCTTAAATTACACGTGACATAAAAGAAAATCAATAAAATGAAAAGATAGAGAGAAGAAGACAATTTGTCGCATTTGTTGACGTTTTGCACACAATAACATGATGAGTTGTCCATTTGGGTTAGCATGTTTGTGTTGTTTTGGTTTGTGTCTTTGCAACAAAAATGTGTGTGTCGAGGTAGCATGATGATCTATAAATGCAATTGAACTTTGGAACTATAAGATTTAGTCACAACACTGAAATTGTACAAGTAGAATTTTAACGTGTCTGGGCACAATGCTAATTTGTTATTCTAATTGTGCTAAATTTGACCGCTACAATATACATCTCTTAGTAAATTTAATTATATGCAAATATGCACTTCTTATATAACATCCAACTTGACACACCAATAAGACTATTCCTTAGGTGAACACTCATAAAAAAAACTCCTCAAGTGATAAACTTAGTCAATCTCTTACTCTTTCTGGGATTAAACCTCCACACTTATGAGTTGTTGATTCCCAACCAATATCATGCCAAATAGGGAAACCTTGGTTGGCTCTACTTCATGTTGTAACACTTGCTAGCCCAGAAAAATGTATTTTCAACCTAATCCAATAAAGTTTAAAGGTTCATTTTCTAGTCACTTGTGCTTTGCATTGTATACTTGTAGGTTCTTCCAATTTCATACCAAATTTAACGACAAGCTCTTCAAGTTTAATAAACGCAACAAATTATTCTTCATCATTGTTCAATATTCATTGCTCATAGAGCTTCAAGCCTTCTACATTGAAGACTAGAATAATCTTTGTACAAGTTGGTAGGAGCAACTTGAGCACGTTCTTTCCAAATTGCTTAGTGATGGTGTATGGGTCATATCTAAGTGGTTTGATATTCATGTACGTCTTCGTAAAGTGCTACTTCTGAAGGTAAACCCATACTATGTCCCTTATGAAAAATTAATGACTTGTGCAGTGTTAATCATGCTTAAGTGTATGCTTCTATGGATTCTTGTATAAAGATTCTAAAACTTGATAATGGATCTTCTAGATTTCGTCATTGAACCATATGGATTACCACATGTAATGGCTTCCTTTGTAATTGATTCCTTGAGGATAAGACCTAAAATGACAAAGGGATCCTTCAATAAAAGTCCAAGTCATACTTCAAATGTTGAAGCATATATCGCAGTGTGCACTACATGATTGTAAGTGAGTTGCTTATGGGATGCTTGCATCCCATGTATTTGAATATTTGTGATTGAAAATATATAACAATTGAACTCCAATGCATTGATTTATTAATTTTACTTGACTCTCTATTACAGGATGGGAAGTAATAGTCTTCAATTTGGTATACATCAATCCCCACAATACTTTCCAAAAGTAGTTAGGAAATCTACTATTAGAGTGAAAGATGATCAATGATGAAAAACCAAAGTGCATGCATACTCATTCAATGAGAAACTAATTGCAATATATTACATTGAAACCATTTCCTAGCAAGGTACCATCGTTCCCATTTTGCTAAAGCAATTTGCAACTATTATTAGATAGTCATTGCAATTATCTGACATTGCTAAACCTTTGAGGTATTTTATTGAAATTGACCCCTTTTGTTTTTTAAGGATAGAAGTGGAATGTGCTTCCAATATTTTGATTTGGTGGCTTTGGTGTGTTATAAAGAGAATGACTTCTCATAAACTATCCCACAATTTGCATCTTATTCAACCAAAATAAATCCTTGATTTATGAATTCACAAGTGTCCTCCCCACTCCAAAATGTTCTGAAATTTTGGAATGGTGTACCTTGTACAACCATTTTTAATATGAATCTCCCTAAGGAATACAAATTTAGTCATCAATCAATACAAAATTCCACCCTTTAGTAGGTAGCCATATAATTCTTCATCTCACAAAGTTCTAAATAATTGCATAATTAACTACGTGTGAAGTTTAAACACTACATGTAGTCTTCCTTGAAAGTGTTGAAACAAAACTATTGAAACTCTACAAATGTCATCAATGCAATTGTTGAAGGTTGTGATAGGAACTCAACAAGTTTATTCGTACTTCCTTTTTAGTACTTAATTACAATATTAAATTATTGCAAATATGCTAACCACCTCATGTGTCATGCATTCTTGATCTTACTCTACATCTACATGAATGTCAACCTCTTTACCAACAAAATGATGTCACCAACTCTTCACTACTTGGTCCAACACATACGTCTCCTAGCCATAAAATTAAATGATTCATAACAATGCTTAAAAATGTCTGGGAGTGGTATGCGATAGGTCTTCAATATTGCATCAAAATTGTGACCATTAATTGTCACAAAGCATGCACTTCAATTTTGAAATTTTGATTAGTGCCAAATAAAACAAGAACATGAATAAAACAAGAACATGAATAGGGGAAACTCAACCCCTTATTATTTTGAACATTTCATGTTTCATGGATTTCCATATGAAATGAAGTGTAATGACCCCGCCGTTACAACACAAATGAAGTACGATAGGTAAATATTTTTTTTCATTTGAAAATTAATGTCAACGCATAAATCACAGCAACGCATAATCAACACGACATCATAATTAAAAGCATTACAAGCGACACGCCATCGAAATAAATAATGACACAAGGCCAACGCGTTATCATAAATAACAACGACAGATGTTCAACACTTAAACATAGATAGAGACGCAGTTCATCACATCAAAATCAATTGAAGCAAAATATAAGTAATGATCAACCAGACACTGAATATTAAAATAACTACCCACCCAACCTATCCTACATGGTTAGGACCTCCATGACACATAAACAACGCTCAAGCCCAGGATTCATCCGATTGAATTTGACCATTTAAGGTCTTCGGGCTGGCGACTGTTCTGAGGAACGAGGAGGTGTCTAAATACCACCATTCCAATCAAGCCGACGGTCAACTAGATAAATCAATCAATATTAATAATCAATAAATCATGGCGCAAGAGTAATCAATTACATAACTCATCATATATCAACATTACTTTCAAGACTCAAGATTAAGAAAATTCATAACCGATCATACATCAACATTTAATTCTAAGACGCGAGATTAAGAAAATTCATAACCGATCATACATCAACATTTAATTTCAAGACACCAAGTTAAGCAAATTCATATTCGATCACACATCAACATTTAACTTCAAGACACAAGATTAAGCAAATTCATAACTGATCATGCATCAACATTTAATTTCAAGACGCCAAATTAAGCAAATTCATATCCGATCACACATCAACATTTAACTTCAAGACGCAAGATTAAGAAAATTCATAACCGATCATACATCAACATTTAATACATGGCGCAAAGAAATCTAATCACTCAATCATATACACATCAACATTATCCCATAACACAATGAATGTTAATCACTTAATCAATCCTATATCAACATTATTCTAAAGGCACAAGAGTAATCAAATTTATTTTTAATGAAAATTGGATCGTGTAGGGAAAGTAGTTATAAAGGAGTTCATCCATATACTTATATTAATTCATTTACCATATAAAACAAGGGTGAATCGATTTAAATAACTCATACCATACCCATCATGATTTACTAAGAATATAACCGTTTACTCCCCCATATCACCTTATTATTTTACTCTAGTGGAAACCTTCTTATTATTTAATTATGAAAACAACTAGGGAAATAAATTCAATAATTACACCACTTGTCATCACCACATTAACCTTAACTAGGTAACATTACTTAATTAGGAAAAACCAAAAGGGAACTAAGTTAATTAATTTCACCACTCTAAATGATGAATCTCGATGTCACGGGCTTCCATAAATATTATTTCATAAAGACTAACTTCTTACAAATAAACTTTTGGTCCTTCAATATTGTTCTTATCCCTTGTGCCACCTACTAGTATTTTCTTAAGACCTTTACTAACCATACTCCCCCGAGTGGCTTCCTCCCTTTAGCCTTAAGGTTTTTCTATCTCACGCATTTAGTGTTAACTAGAAGCAAGGGAACTTGAGAATTTTTTACCCCTAAGAAGATAAAGAAACTCAAGTATTCTTCCTAGGGCCTAATAAAACTCTAATCTAATAGATCAACCTTCAAGCCATACTTTTAGTGAAATGAGTAAGGGCAATAATACACCAAGGATTAATAATTTAATCTTATCCATCTGAGGGGAGAACTAAGGTTTTGTGGCAAGGGAGGGTTTTAACTTATATTCATCACCAATATGAAGGCTCCACTTCCATCTTCATATTGAAGTATGTAGGTTTCATTAAAATGAAAAAAATATTAGTCAACAAACACAACAGATGATACCACACTATCCATAAATAATTAGTCTACACCCTCTTCACTTGTAAATGCCCATACCTAGTAGATAAAGCATTGACTATGAGGGAATTTGTAGATAGGTTAAAGGAGGTGAAATTGCATACTAAAGCATTGACTATGAGGGCATTTACAGATAGGTTAAAGGAGGTGAAATTGCATACAAGAGATTCACACTTGGCTACCAAGTAAGATATTGGTTTCAAACTTCAATGTTTGATGCCCAAGTGGGACGTAGAAACCCTATCCACGGGATCCGAAAAGAGAATCTCCCAAGTGAATCGATATGCATTCTCTTTCTAGGAAATCACGCCCAATAGATATATAGAGACCATCCACTTCATCAAATGCTCATAAAGTTTGTTTCAAGACTGTGTAGAGAAGTAAATCATGCTCAACCTATTGGAAGATATATTTTGTGGTAGACGTAAAGAGTCATCTTCCATGTGCGTTTTTCTTTGGGTTACTGTGGAAACAAGGGGCTTTCGAATACAGACGGGTTGGGAGTTCAGTACACAAGCGTGGTGGATAAACCATTCAAGAATATGGCTTGTGGATGAGTAAGCAACCTATTTGGCAAGACAAATCTGGAGAAGTTATGGATTTGTTTGTTCTTCTCTACGTAGGTGTTGTGATGAAACAGACAGATCTGGAACCCTTTTGAAGGTTGCTCCATTTAAAATTAGTAGATCTCGGTAAGTTATACGACTGACATTATAATGCATGATCCAAACCCCAATAACAAATTTACATAAGTGGGATCTCAACGTATCCCTTCAACTCAGAAATTCAAAATTTAATGGCAGCGAAGACCTCCGAGGTGAAGTCTGGGTTGGTTTTGCTTGCGTAAGTGTGGATAAACACAGTCAAGAACACATTTTAGACTAAAATCAGAGATGAATTTGGGTTGGATTCAACAAGGTAGCGACTGGGGAAATGTCTCTTTTTCTTTTTTAAAAAACTAAAAACTCAACACAGAAAATCGCTAAGGGGGCAAATGCATTCGCTTAAACAATAATCCAAAATCCCCTTCTTTAAAAGCTCAGAACACTTGGGAATCAGGAAAGATCCTAGAGTAGTTGGCATTTCTATTAACAAAGTTCAAAAATTTATAAACCTATGCTCTGCATAGAAGAAAAATATTCAATTTTCTTCACAAGAGACAACATGCTAAATGCAATCTTTGAAAACTTGATCACAGAGGAAGAACCAAAAGAAACTATTACATAGATTCCACACAATAACTTCATCAATAAATTGGTTCACGAGGAATTTAGTTTAGTGCACAACCAATATCAAATGTATTCTATCAGTATATGAATGAATGCTTAAACACTACAACCATTAAATATCAATACAAATTTTTAGCTTGAAATACCATAAATCTGAAAGGCGAATGAGTGTAGTTGATATTTAATATGGAGTCTTGTGCGCCTTCCTCTTGTCGATGCTTGCTAATCCCCAAACTTCACCGATACCTCCCAGCCAACGCTAGGGGTACTCTTCTTCCCCCTTAGCCCCCCGAGCTGCAAAGGGGCCACACACACAACCAAAATACTCTAGGTCCCACCTTTCCTCGCAAGGTAGAGCCACCACTCTCTCTCAAGCTGGGTATCACCAACTCTCACAAGCAAAACTAGTAAAAACATTTGCAGCATAACTTTTCCCATAACCAGTCTCCCCATTTTCCATTTTTTCCATTTTCTTTATAGGAGTTTCCTTAATGACACATTCACTTGCACATTTAGTTCACTTTTTAAATAATTAATTAAGAATTATTTTCCCCATACACTTGTCACCCTCTCCATAAGTTGCACAAGAAAATTCCATAATTTATTTTAATTACAAGTCAATTTCCCTCACCCATCCTAAAAGCACTCCTTAAATCACTCCTAGTGGTCTCTTTATTCCCCTTATTTCCAATTAATGACTGACGCATTACTAAATCTGAGTTGAGTTAAAATATGAGTCTTCTCCTAGTTAAACTAGTGGTAGTTAGACTCTAGATTCCCCTTTATGCGTGCCCTTATTCTTTCATGCTTTAATCCTTTCTTATCTTACATTTTAATTTGGTATTTTCTTGCGCATAAGTGTATTAACTCAATCTTTAGGTTAAACTTATATTTCTTAATTTCTTAAATTTATTTACCTCTTTCCTATTTTTTATTTATTTATTTGTAATTTGGTTTTAGCATTCTCACCAAACTTAGACTTAGGCTTAATTTTGAATAGGCTTAAACTTCAATTGGGGTTACAATTACTAAATTCATTCTTTAATTAATCAATTCGTCACTGCTCAAGATTTTACAAGGTTTAATATTCACTCAATTTTTTCTAGGCCACCTAGATTCATTGACTCAAGTTTTAATTCCGCGGTGTGCCCTTCAAGATGCACTCCGTGCTCCAAGGGTGCCACTCGCCTTTGACTGGTTTTGGTAGTTTTCCAACCCTTGGAGTTAGCACTCCATTTGGTCGACCTTGTGAGAGACTAAGGGATTCTAAGGAATAAGGACCCGACCTTATTGCGCGCCCCTTAGAAATTTTTGTGAGCGACTGTCTCAGTCTTCCCTCGCGACATCATGGACCTCTCAAACTAGGTAATCATTAACCTACAATTCAAGCCATGACATGAGTGCTAGAAGGTCGTGACATGGACGTTTCCACACCTCTCCCTCAATATATGGTCTATGTGCATGGCCCCTTTACTCCTTATGTGAGTCAGATTAGCAAGCAATCATCAACCTGCATCCATCAACAAAACAATGTCAATGATCCATAAACAACATCCTAATATAATAGATCATATGTCACATATGCATGAATGAAATACTCAAACCAATACAATCCACTCCCTGACTCAATCTAGAGCCCAAGGAGGTCTATTGATGCCATCGGTATCCCAATCTGTCAATTGTTCTACACACTAAGGGAAAACTTGTCAATAGCATGTGTCAATATGCATATATCAATAACATCAAATCATAATCATCAACATCATCATAGAGATACCAAAGAAAAATACATAATCATGTACTATAACCGGATCACTTGCACGCAAGTGTCCTCAAAGAATAAGTCAATAACATGTTCTCGCAAGAGGGGGATGTTACATACACTCCCTCTTGTTTCAAACTTCGTCCTGAAGTTGTGCAGTATATAAAATTTAGTAAATAAAGTATTTGACAAGATCTATATGTCTAAACTATCAAATAAGTAAGGAAACCGCTGACGCATATCATAAGCCTCCTCCTAGGTAGCCGAGTGTGGACTATAATTGTCCCACTGGACCTTGACCTGATCAATTTTTCGATGCCATAGCTGTCAAATGCGATGATACAAAATTCGGATTGGCTCCACCGTGAGTGCACCCTTGTCCAACACCTGCAAGGAAATCATGTCAATCACATGTGTAGGATCACTAACATAATGCCTCAAAAGAGATACATGAAAAACATCATGCATACGCCTCAAATAATTAGGCAAGGCTAGTCGATAGGCCATGGGTCCTTTCCTTTCCACAACTTCGAAAGGTCCCACAAACCTAGGAGATATTTTAGCACCCTTTCCAAACTTGATTGAACTCTTGTGTGGTTTTACCCGGAAGAAAACTCGGTCTCCAACTTCATAATTGCGATGCGCATCAACATAACTCTTCTGACGATCTTGTGCTTTTATAATCCTTTGTCTTATCGTTTTCATTTGTTCTTCCATTTCTTGGATCTCTTCTGGTCCTATCAGGACCCTATCCTCAAGTCAATCCTAGCTCAGTGGCGTCCGACACAATTTCCTGTAAATAAATGCAAATGGTGCCATCTTAATGGTACTTTGATAGTTGTTGTTGTACGTAAACTCCCCCAACGACAAGAACTCTTCCCAACGCTTCTGTTGGTCCATCACGTATATATGCAACATATCTGATCCGGATTTTAGGAGAAGAATGAAATGAATACAGATTATTAACATATTATTAACACAAAATAACAGAGATACTGTAAAATTGGTTTTCTATTCAATAATGAAATAAGTTGAAACTATAAAATGCAGCGGAAACAAGATTGCTGGAATGGAAGCAACTTATCTCTAAGAAGAGATGTGACGGCTACGCTCATTCTCAAGAATATGATTACAATGAGGCTTTGAAGGCCTTTTACAATAAACAAGAATGCCAAAAACCCTAGACATCCAAAAACCTAACCCTAGGAGATGAAGCGCCAAAAGTCACGTGGGCCCCGTTTGGGTAAGTTAGTACATTAACTTCCCGGGGTCGTAACTTTTGCATAGGATCTTCGTTTTAGGCGTATGTTATCCCGTTGGAAAGGTATCGTCGAGGAGATTAATTTTGGGGCCTCAATCATGTTGTAGGCTATCATTGAGAAGCTCGATCCTGGAAAACCTTCATTTAGGCCCTCAAAATGGCCCCGAAAGTGAAAACTGCTAAAAATAGTAAATTGCCAAAATTGTTAGAAAACTGTTTTGAGCGAGTTGGAAAAGGTGGGTGGCCACCGATATCCATATAGATCAATCCTCCCTCATTAGGAAGCAATGGTATCCATTGTGTTGATTTCCCCCATCAGATGAAGAAATCTCTACTGAATTTGGCCCGGGGTGAGCCACTTGCCTTGGTGCAGGAGATGCCATGCTTTGACGACTCGATAAAGATGGATCCTTTGTTGTCGAGTTCCCTTGATCTGTGTGTCCACAATATGATTGTTGGATTCATGCTGGATGAAGTCGAGGTTGATCTCTATTGGTTTCAGTTGTTCTTCTACGTCTAAGGTGTCCAATAATGGTGGGAAATAAGGACAAAGGAGATCCACGTTGAACACTGGGTGCAGGCCAAGGAAAGGAGGAATGTTGAGCTCAAAAGAATTATCCCCCACAACCTTGGTGATGGTCTATGGTCCATAATGGAGTGGGAAAAGCTTCCGATGGGGTACTGTAAGGCATTCTTTTTGCAAGTGCAACCAAACTTTGTCTTCCACCTGAAACTTATGTGGCACCCGATGTTGATCATGGCATTGTTTGTACTTGTCATTGGACTTCTGTAGGATATCCTGAACCTGTTGGCATATGTGTTGGATCTGATCAATAAACCGGGTGGCTTTGTCAGCTTCAGTTGGAATAGGAGATGAGTCAGTCGAGGTGACTACAAGGGGAAGTGCAACATCTATGGGACCCAATGGTTGGAATCCTAACCCCACCTGAAAGGGGCTGTGGCCGGTTGAGCTATGCAGGGCTCGGTTGTAGCTATTTTGGACATAGGGAAGGCTCTCATCCCATGTGAGAGGGTGCTTTGAATTATACATGCGAAGGATATGCACAACAATTCAATTTACGACCTCGGTTTGGCCATCTGTCTGAGGCTGGAAGGCCGTGGATTTGGTTAGCTTGGTGTCCAGCAGTGACCAGAGGCTTGACCAGAATGTGTTGAGAAATTGACTATCCCTATCTGAGACAATGGTTTGTGGGAGTCCAAAATGTACCCAGACCCGTTCAAAGAAGAGTTTGGCAGTGGCCTCTATTGTGATGCTCTTCTTGCAGGCAACCATAATTGCCATCTTAGAAAAGTGGTCAACAACCATAATAAAACAGTCATTTCCCCGCTTGGTGGATGGGAGGCCTGACATGTTATCCATTGAGATATATTCCCATGGCTTGTCAGGAGTAGGAAGAGGGGTGTACATGCCCTATTTCTTAGTGGTTGGTTTGGTAATAGCACAGGCAGTGCAAGACCTGATATACTTGTTGACCTCCTGTCGGAGTTTCGGCCAGTCGAAATATTTCTGTAGCATCGCCACTTTCTTTTAGATGTCGAAGTGTCCTGCCAAATGACTGTAGTGGGATTCCCAGATCAACTTCACTCGCTCGCTTGATGGAACACATATATGGCCCAGACGACACAACAACCCATCCTGAAGATAGAAATTATCGACAACTATGTTTTCACCCAACATTTGGTAGGTGGTGGCGAAGTCTGCATCTATCTCATAGAGTTGGGGCCATCCTTAGGTCTCATGGCCGCAAGAGTCTAGCACCGTGGTGAGTGCCACGACTGGTGGTTTGCTGAGGCAATCAATGACGTGATTGGTGCTTCCTGTTTTATACTTGATGTTGAGGTGGAATTGCTGCAAGTATGTGGACCACTTTTGATGGCGGTCATTCTGCAATTTTCCTTGTGTTTGTATAAACTGCAGTGGCTTATGATCAGTGTGGATGATTGTCTCCTTCCCAAGAACGTAATGTCTCCACTGGCGGCAGGCTTGCACAATGGAGTACATCTCTTTGTCGTAAGTAGGGTAATTACATACAACATCGGATAGTGTCTCACTATGATAGGCCACAGGGTGGTCGTGCTGAGTGAGAACGACGCCCATGACATAGTCTGAAGCATCTATCTTGATCTCAAAGGGATGCTGTAGGTTTGGTAGTGAAAGTACTGGGGATGAGCACAAGCGATGCTTCAAATCATCGAACACTTTTTTTTGGGACCGACCCCATGCAAATTTTCCCTTACCACCACCCCTGGTGATTTGGCTAAGGGCCCATGCAATATGGGAGAATCCCAACACAAATCTGCGGTAAAAATTGGCAAGGCCCAAGAAGCTCTAAAGCTCATTGAGTGTGGTTGGGGTTGGCCAGTCATAGATGACTTGGATCTTGGCTGGATCCACATGTACACCATGCTTATCAATGATGTAGCCCAAGTAATTGACCTTGTCCATGCTGAAGGAGATTTTTTCCAAGTTGGCATATAGCTTGTGCTGCCGCAAGGTGTGCAGAACCTCCTAAATATGTTGCAAGTGTTTAACCCAAGTCTTGTTGTAAATGAGAATGTCATCTAGATACACCACTAAAAAATTATTGGTGAATGGTCGCATGATATCGTCCATCATCCTCATGAAAGTGGTCGGAGCATTTGTCAAACCAAAGGGCATGACCAACCATTCAAAAAGGCCTTCCTTTGACTTGAAGGCGGTCTTCCATTGTTATTGGATAAATCCGTAAGTGCAGACACAAACCGATCTCCCTAGATCCACCTGGATCTAGAACAAAGCAAGACAGAACATGACTCTTTCCCTAGATTCTAACCATTGAATTAAATAGGAGGCAAGAACAAAGAACATACCTTATTGTCGCTTCCTATGGTCTTTGTTGCTCCCGCTTCTCTCCAGTGCTCTCGTGCAGCCAAGACCAAGACAACACAAACCAACCAAAGTGAAGAAAGCACAATCTATTCAATAGTCAATCTATGTATATGATCAAGGAGTTATACAATAAAGTGGAATTAACTTTATGGGAAAGAATCATATTACTATATCATATTAAATGTGAAAGAGAGATTACAACCATTGCCTTGATGTCGTAAGGTCCCTTTCAACTGTCCTTCGTTCCCCACACACTTTGACTCCAAGAATTTTGAGAGCATAGATTTGATGATATTCACAATCTATCTTGACAAAGAAAATCTCAAAGCCACTCCAACCAAGCTAATAATTCCAAGCCAACCAAAGCTAACAAAGCTCAAGAACCAACAAAGCTAACCCAAGCTAACTTTCTCCATGAGAA